>QTSX02004572.1:0-70441 GCA_014839935.2 Entomophthora muscae | reverse complement strand
TTTTTATAAAACAAATCCAAAATTATTTAATATTTATTTATTAAATATGCAAAAAAGCTGTATGCCCTCTTTTTAAAAAGAGGGATTCAAAAATTATTATATTTTAAATTAAATATTTTTAAAAAAGCTAAGATTTTAGGCAACTATTTTATTTCCAACAAAAAGCATTGTATCAGTTTTATTGTATTTTTATGTTTCTCTTTTTAGAATGAAGTCATTTTTTACTAATCAGCTTTCAAGAAAAATGGTACATGAAATAAGATTGTTACTAGCTTTTAATACAGTTTAATTTAGCTGTAAGTAGAAAATGATTAATTTAATATAGGTTTTTATATTATAAGGATTAAATAAGATTTATTTTGATAAAATTGTTATAATTATTTAAATTTATTGATAAGAAAATTAAAACAAAATTTTAAAGTGTTAAGTAGCACAGTTAATAGGAAACAGATTAATCTAACAAATAATGACCCATAGGTTGGCCTGGGGTTTGATATAGATAAGAGGCTTATGGTCATTTAGGACAATAAACTCTTCCTGGCACTCTAAGTAGCAGTGCCACTTAACTAGACAGTGGAAAATGGCCAACAGTTCCTTATTGTGAATAGGATAGCGGTATTTGTCATCTGTTAGCTTGCACAATGTTGTAAATTAGACTGTGTGGGTAAAATGGTCAAGGCTATCAGTGGAATCAATCCTGATAGTCAAGGCTAAATTGGTTCACACCCAAATCCATCAGACCCAACAGATTTGCAATTAAAATCATATCTCAGATGTTACAATGGTTTGGCCAACCTGTTACATCCAGATGGATTGAGTTTGGGAACTGTAAGCGGCTTTCATAATATGCAGCTGCAAGCTGCAGCCACTCCGGGGTAACGTGCACCTACTATTCCCTGCTGGGTTGTCTGGATTGCCTCTAGATAGAAAGAGCACGGATTCAAGAGCCTGGTGGATACCAGAAGATGCTGTAATATTCCTGAAGATGGTAAAGGTGTTAATAACACTCCTGCATCCATTGTACAGCCAGTATAGTATATAAACTTCCCTTTTTTACCAATAAAAGATATACTTTTACACATTAACTACTTGCTTTTACACTCTACTTAGTTGTTACCTTATATTTAAAGGTAAAGACTTCAGAGTCTTTAAGACTTGTATTAATTTGTGTATAGACCTATAACCATACTCTTCCAAGCTAGCACTCCAGACGTTAATCCCCAAGACGTCCATAAGGCTAAATTCACAACACACACCTCATAAGCTATCAGTAAGAAGTCACCAGTGCCTGTCTTAATTCAAAATACACCACTGATGGGGCATCTGAAGCGTCTGTCTTCATTTGATAATCTCTGTCTCCCTTTGGGTACTGGGGAATAGGAGCAGACATCAGCTTTTCCTTTAGGCAGCCAAAACAGAGGTTGCGGTGCAGAGTCCACAAAAATTTGGGTTTGGCACCTGTTATTGCTGACAGGGGTGCCATCCAGACGCTGCAGTCAGGTACAAATTGTCAGATGTAGGCAACCATCCCATGGAATGGGCAGAGTTTGTCTTTGTCTCTGGGTAGCAGTATCTTGCATATGGCTTGAATCTTTTTACTATCTGACCAGATACCGTCTTTTGATACTATGCGGCTAAGGAATGGGAGCTGTTCACAGTAAAACTGGCACTTGGACGGCTTGGTAAGGAGCTTTTGCTGCGCCAAGGTTGCAAAGAAAGTCTTCAAATCCTTGCGGTATTGCTCTACTGAGAGGGTGTACACAGTTATGCCATCAAGGTATACTAAAACATGTTTGCCAATGTGGGGTGCAAAGCCCTTGTTCATGAAAGTGACAAAGTTTGCCGGTGCATTTGTTATTCCAAAGTTGGGTACAGCACACTTATACAAGCCTTACTTGGTAAAAAAGCTGCCTTTGGTATGTCTTCCTCTTTTTTCTAAATCTGGTTGTAGCCTGCAGTCAGGTCAATCTTAGAGAAAAAATTGCTCTGCCCAAGGCGTCTAAAGAGTTGTCAATGAGTGGAAGTGTGTCAGGGATCCAGCCTGTGGGGGGTTCTTGGGAACTCACAGGCAGACGGCCTGCAGGCCCAGCAGGAAGGGCCCACCACAAGATTAGGGCCAACTTTACAATATAAGATAAAAATTTGCCCAGGAGGGCCCAAGGTCTGTTTGCAGGGACCATTAAATCAATTAAGCCGGTGAGAGTGATATACATCACTCCAAATATCTGAGTGGAAGTGGATTCATTGGCCACAACAGATTCTTGTGGGCAGTTGGGCTGCGGGGTGAGAGGCGGTGTCATTGGAACCAAATATGCAGGCAAGTAGTTGTACTTGTTGCAGAATAACAGAGGAGGTATGGTAATATTAGTGCCTTCTCTTTAAATGGTCTCTGTCTCTCTAGTTTTAGCCTCTGGGCCATAGATTAGGATTTCCTCTAGAGTGAAATCCAAATATGCTGGGTTGGGTGGGTATTCAGTGAAATGTACTGGGTCAAAGGGAGCTCCTGGTGGACAATAGAGTTTGGGCAGCTGGTCCGCAGTTTCTTGGGTTGGGTAAGCAGAACGTACGGAACTGCAGGAGGTGGACTGAAAATAAAATAGAGCTAAAATCAAGTATGGAACAGCCTGGTTGAATCAAAGGTTCATGTCACTTTATTGCAAGCATGGCAATAGGCAACTTCCTGGAGATCCAAGGTATAAGTATGCCCATCTGCCTTGGGTAAACTTTTACAATTTTCTTTGGCCCAGGTGCTACTGTCTACCAGTTTTTTCCAGTCCTTGGTGGCATCCATCACGGGAGTTAATTCATTAGCTGGTTTGAACTGAGAATAATCAAATTTCCCTATCAGGTTGTGGGGTTGGTCATCTCTGGGTGGCCCACGTTCTACAGGAAGTTTCTTTGTTTCCTTTCTGTGGTGGCCCGAGTGATTCCAGGATCTTTGGCTTGTCCTGTCCTCTGATTGGTTAGGTTACAGGAACCTTTAGCATGGGGAGTGTCAATGCAGGTGATTTTAGTTCATCAAGCTTTAGGGAATTCCCTAAAGTCAAATCCTGCTCTGGTTTGAGCCCAAAAATCTGCAGGCTGGTGCCCTGCAGGGTATCATGGTTTGAATCTTGTAGTAGAGGTTTTCCTATGATCATGGTCAACAGGAGTTTGTCACTTGTGACAAAGTGGGTAACAGTTTTTGATGGTAATCTCATTTAGTTCTTGGTAGTTAGTAGCAAGTCTGAGGGTTCTGTCCTTTTTACCACAAAGAACACAGCAGAGCCAAAGGGAGATTGTGGGGGGCAGATAAGGCCTTTTAGAATGCTTCCTTGAGGTATACATGCTGTGTGTTGTCTTTTTTGGGGTGAGGCAATACATGGCCCAAGCCTTAGAAACTTCTCTTTTGAGTTGGATAATGTGTTGTATGCGTTTTTCAGGGGGTAGCCCTGGTAGCGCTTCTTTGAAGATCTCTGAGTGTTAGACTACAATCACATATAACTGCTCATGTCACTGGGGAAATTTTTCTACATGTTTTTCTTGGAAGAAATTACCTATTTTTAAGTCCAACAATGGCCAACAACAAAGCAAATGTGCCTATTAATTAATTTGTTTTGATGGCCAATGCTGCCGCTCAAAGGGGTTGTTGGATACTTTGAAGTGTCTCACATCATCCCTACCTGCAGCAGTGTTAATAAAAGTAAAATTATATTTAAATGGACTTAATTTAGTCCTGTTTGCCTAAAAGGTAAGACAGTCAAAAATGATTAAGAATTTACCAATAATGATTGGGGCTTAAAATGCTTCCATCAACTATTATTGGTCAATCTCATCTGTTTCTCTGCCAAACAGACAAGATTAGCATCAACTAAGCAAGATGAGCTTTTCCAGATACTATACTAACCTTTTTACTTCAAATAATATAGATTCACTTCAAAATAAATTTAAGCTTTGAAATATACATAATAATAACTGTTTTAAGCATAGTAAATCAAATGTATTGAAGGTAAGCATGTTTAAAAAGTTTGTAGCTAACATTAATTTAAAATGGTAATAAGTTTTTTTAAAAAACTAATCATTTGGAGATTCAAATCAAAGTTGAATTCAAGTAAGCTTTTCACTCAATTTACTAACCTGATTTTTTAAAGGATCTCCACCCCAAAGAATATCAAATTTAGGTAAGCTTTTTTAACTAAATTAAATAGCTTATATTAAAAAACAGATTTTTTCCCTGAAGTAGATCTTGGGTTGGTAATTATTGTTTTGATTAATTAATATTTTTTAGCCAAGCTGCATTTCAGGTAAGAATTTCACTCAAACTATTAACCTTCAAATCCTGTTAGTTAGACTTGGTCCACAGCAGATCTTGGGGTGGGTAAGTTATTTTTTCATCAAATTTAATAGCCTAGATTAAGAAAACCCAGACTTTTGGCTTTAATCAGATCTTAGTTTAGGTAAGTCATTATTTACAAACTACTCATCTTAATTTCAGACTCCAGATTTCTGCTTAAAGCAGATCCTGGGGTGGGTAAGTTTTTGTAGCGTAAATATATGTTTTGCCATACCAAACTGTTGCCTAATTCATTTTTTGATCCAATCAGCTTTTTAATCCAAAATTCAACTGTGATGAGGATCAACTTTTGGGGAAGCTTCAAATATAGAATTAAGAAGAAGAGAATTATGTTTTATTGGATAATAATTTAGACTTATATAGCTTGCTCTGTGGTGGGAATATAGTTGGATCAAAGATAGGGAAGGTCATGTGTGGAATGGGTTAAAGTCAAGGATACTTGAACAAGTCATGTGATATTGGTTTGTTGCCTTTCTTGGTGTGTAGAAAGGTATATTGAATTGGCACCAAACCAGGCAATGACTGGATGTTAAGTGTGTTGGTGGTGGCCAGAATACCTGTACATCCAGCTCCTTGACACCCCCTTTAAGGGGTTACTCTGGTACATCAGGAGGGGGCTTTGTCTTGAAAGCTTCCGCCTGATGTTCCTGGAGTTGCTTGCTAGTGGGTAATAGCTGCGTCAAGTGTTCCCCTTTGCTGAGGAAAAGGCAGCATCTGTGGTATTTCTTAATGACAGGATCTTTGGCGCCTTGGAACTTAACTAGATAGATGTTTCTGTCTGGTTGGTATCTGATGACTCTTCCTGGTCCTCTGTGTACTGAATCAAAATTCATTCTGTTCCCTACTAGGACCCAGACACAGGAGTTGTCAGGTACCCACTTGAAGGGGAACAAGTTCCCAATCTTGTAAACCAAAGCCCCTATGTTAAGTCCTGCTATGACCAAACCAATGGGCACTGTGACCATAGCAAGGTGGTCAAAGTGGCCCAGATAGGCAAACCTGCCCATCATAGAGCTGAACTGAACCAGCAGATTGTACCCTAACATGTATGTCAACAGGTAAAGATGTGTTGGGTCTAACCAGTGAGGGTTCAACTAGAGGAGGATTGGTAGTGCAATCATAATGGAACTTTCTTCCTCAGTGGCCTGAGGGGTACTTGAAACACCCATTGGCCAAGGAATCATATTGGTGAAAATCATTGGGGGAGGATTTGTGCCAGTCTGTGGTGGGAGTGGGATTTTCAAGGCCCAATACCACTGTAACAAAAGAACTAGAAATCAGAACAGGAATAGAATTCATTTCATGGTTTCAAAGAAGGGATTAGAAGATAAGTGTGGGCAGGTATAGAGTATAATAAAGTCTTTATTGTTGGAAAAAGTACAAATGATAAAACTGCTCACTTAAATACTCTAACTAGGTTGGAACAATTTTAAGAGGATCCTGGAAATTTAGGGGATTTACCAATGTTTTAAATGAAGATAATGGTTGGAATTAATACCTGTATCATATTTGCCTTAATTTGGGACTGGAGGGTTTGTATAATCTCATAGTTGAAGAAGAGGAAACAAGAACAAGCCACAAGATCAGAAACAATTAAGCAGAGTATAGGCTGGATATCATGAGAGATCAAGTACAGAGCCTCAGTTTCATATAACAAGAGTGGATCCAAGGGCGGCAAGGAAGTAGAAGACAACCAATCATGTTTTGAGCAGTGATTGACATGTATTAATGGAATATTAACACCAGCAGAAGTAAGGCCTAAGTTGAAAGCAGGTAGTAATTTAATTAAATCAATATATAAAGGTAATTTAAATTGAATTTGAGAGCGTAAACTAACAGTTGGCAACAAATTAGGATTACGGGTTTGATCCCCGTCCTTGGAAGTGTTTACCCAAGTTACTTGAGTTTCAAATATTTTGTTGGTATCTAAAAGTCCCAAAACTGCTAATACCAAATTATTCCTATCAAGGGAAGTGATACTGTAGTCAGGGAAAAATTCCCTGACAGGAGTTGATAGGAAGTGGTTCCTCTGAAGAGGTTACCTTTTGTGCTTTGAGTCTTTTGGTTTATGCTATTTTAGCTTTGGGATGTATGTGTTGTAGAGCTGGTGCTTGTTCTAATGTGGGAAATTTTCCTGGGGGATTTTCACATACAGTTGGTTATTGCAGGTGACTATCTTTGGTTTGTATCTGTATCTTAGTTCAAACAGTGAGTAGCCTGTCCCTTGGTTGGTGTGTACCCGCAATACTAATAATGCATGTTTCACATACAGTGGCCATGTGTCTTTGGCTTTACTATGCATTATTTTCTTGAGTGTTCTAATGAGGCTGCTGTTTAGGAGTTCCACTCTGATGTTGTCCTGTGGCCTGTAGGGCAAGGTTGTAGAGTTTTTGATGTTTTTGTATTTTAAATTGTTGTTTACTATGTGGCCTGATAGCTCTGTGGCTCCATCTGCTATGATGTAGTCAGGAGTTCTGTAGTTGGCTATTATTGCCTTGTTGTTGAAGCAATTTATTGTTTCTGCTTTGTTGTTCTGTGTTACCCAGAAGATGGGCCAGCATGTAGCAAAGTCAATGGCTACAATTATAAAGTGTTGCTTAGTTTTGCTTCTGGGAAGGGTCCCACCACGCCCAGTCCCCAAACCTTGAATGATTCAGGGTCTGGTACTGGATTAACTGATGGTTGTGGAGCCTTGGTGCTGGCATATTTCTTGCACAATGTGCACTTTCTCAAGACTTCAACTTTGTCTTGTGTAAGATTGGACCACCATACTATCTCTTTTAGAGTGATGTATAGGTTGTTAGCCTTTTTATGTCCTAGTAGGCAGGGATGTCTTAGTATTGTGTTGACTCTTTGTTCAAGTGGGATGTAGGGAACATGTTTATCTTTAATAAAGCAGTAAACTGTACCATTTGATATGTGGAAATGTTTTTAATTCCTTACTAATGTATCATAGGCTATTTGATGTGTAGAGGGGTCTTTCCCTTTTTTCTTGTACTCAGTGTTACATATGTTGTGCCAGTCAGGGTCCAGGTGGTCAGGATGATCCTCTCTTGGCTGACATAGCCTATATAGAGTATCAGCTGTGACCAGCTCTTCCCCTTTTTATATTGGATGTCCAAATTGAGCTGCTCCAGCAGGAACATCCATTTGGCTTATTGGTGTGCAAAAGTGTTCTGATTTTTTAAATAGATTAAGGATTTATGGTAAGTTAGTATTTAGACGTTTAAATGTCCTTCTAGATAAAATCTCTATTTCTTACATGTGTGATATATTGCTAGCAATTCCTTATTGTGTATTGGGTACCTCTGCTCAGTGTTGGTTAGTCTTCTACTTTTGTAACATACTGGCAGGAAATCTTGTTGCCCTGGCTTTTAGGTGCATAGTACTGCACTAATGGCGTTGTCACTGGCATCTGACTTGAGCCCATAGCACCTGTTGTTATTAAGTTATTGCAAGATTGGTGCTTCAATCAGAGCTTTTTTAATAGTGTGAAATTCTTGTTGCATTCTGGTGTCCAGATGAATTTCTTTTTGGCATTACCCTTGGTTGGGTAATTGATTGGTGTGGTTAGTTTCCAACAGTCTTTAATGTATTTCCTTAGGTAAGCTACCATTCCAAGAAATCATCTAACTTTTTTAATAGAGGTGGGGTGTTGCATGTTATTTATGGCTTTTATTTTATCTGGATCTGCTTTGACGCCACTTTCAGAGACAATGTGGCCCAAGAACAAGAGTTCCTTTTCAATAAATTGGCACTTGCTAGGCTTTACATAGAGTTTGTGATTTGAAAGTTGATCAAGTGTCTTGTGGACATTGTGAGGTGTACCTCTTTGGTTCTGAGAATATGATGATATTGCCAAGGTAGCATAATGTATTTGAGAGACCATTTAGCGCTTGTGTGAGGGTCCATATGTAAATGGTTTTTCAGGTAAGGATTGATTTAGCTATAAAGAAAGACACCATGCTGGAGATTGACAATGTGTTTTTGGTTTGTTGCAGGTAGAGTTCTAGTAGGGAATGATGGCTACTAGGGACGGTAAGGCCTAGCTAGTAGGTGTAAAGACTACTAGAGGCAGATGTTGTCTCCACCCAGCATAAGATATTGGCTGCTGTGGGCTAGAGGTCCTCACCCAGCAGGGAACTGTGGCTGCTAGGAGTGAGGAATGAGATAGCTCAGCAGGGAACTTTATCTGCTTGGGATGAAGAGTGATCCAGCCTGATGGGTAGTGTGTGCTGCTCAGGCTGGAAGATGTTTAGACCTTGGCAGTTAACGCAGGCTGCCAGGGTAGAAGTGTGTGCCAGCATGGTAGGCCACTTGGCTACCAGGGCAGTAAGTTTTGGACCCCTGGTGGGTAGCGCGAGCTTCCAGGGAGGGGAAGAGCTCTGAGGGCTCTACATACCCTGATGCGCTTACAGGAGGTCTGTGAGCAAGCATCCTACTTAACAGACTGGCAGGGTGTCCTTGTTTATGTCCCTATGGAAGATTTGAGTAGATCCCAAAGTGAGCATTGGAGGGCATATATATGCTCAAATGTGTCAGCAAGGAGGTTTCTCAGAGAAGCAGCTGCAGAACTTGGTGTGATTAAAACTCTGAGAAGTAAATCTGATTGATTTTCAGCTGAAAGCCCAGACTTAATCACTTGGGTGAGTAAAAACAATGGCATAGACTTTATTGATCTATGGTTGGATGTCCTAAGTGGATTTCCACTTGCAAGGGCCCAGTCAAACGCCAATTCACTGTAGACTCATGCCTGGGTCTACAGGTTCTGGTAACAGGGACTGAGATAAAGAACCAAGGTAGTTCATAGTATGGGATCAGCAAAGAAGACTAGTAAGAAGGACTGTATGATCACAGTGAAGACTAGTTGAGGGACTTTTGGTTCATGTTGAAGTTTGGAACCAAAAAGGTTCATTGTGCAGGTGGAACCAAGGTGGTTCCTAGTGAGAATAAGCTGAAATGAGCTGCTTGTGGACTAAGATCAACTGATTGCTGATTAAGCTGATGAGCTGAGAGATGTGGTTGAAGAACTGGAAGAAATACCAGAAGATTTTAGTGCAGGAATAGCTATGGAGCTATAAGATGACTGAGAAGGACTAGCCAGACTGGATGTAGAGGCTGGAAAGCTGATTTTGGTGTCTTAGAAGAGTAAATATTAAGAAAAGAAGCAGTTAAATAAGGATTTAATGCTGCCAATATTATAGTATGAAAAGAGAATTAAATATAATATTATTTCACAAGAGAAAAATAAAGAGAAAGAGAAATGAATTACAGTGTTTAAACTGTAAATTATTTAGTTATAATAGAGCAGAAAGGAGCCAGAAAGAGGCAGTAAACAGGTTGGAGAAACTGTAAAGGCAAATTAGAATTTTTTTGAGAACAGCTAGGAGAGTTGAGAGGAAAGCAACAGGGGGTTCAAAGGCGCAAAACTTTGGAAAAAATACGGAGAAACTCAGGGAAACATTGAAGAATCAATGGTTTAAAATTCCCCTAAGTAAAACATATGCAGAAGCTCTCAAGATTTGCCAGGGAACTTGACAGAAATCATGGCAAAACTGTTTGAAACACAGAGCAGTTATTTACCCAAAGCAAGAAAGCTTTGGGTTCAAACTATAGTCAAGAGAAAGTCATTTGGGTAAACCATTTGGTAAAACAGTTGAATCAAGGTGTATAATTGGCTGTGAGCCAAAGTTGATTTAATAATCAGTGTTTTGAGGGCTTTTTTCTTAAGAGTTGAGGCCTAAAAAATGAGGAGCAGAAGCAGAAAATCAGGGCTTTCATTGGCTGAAGTAAGTTTTAAAGTTTAATATATTGTAGAGAGAGAGAAAATGGATAGTTTAAGCTTTTGAAAACAAGAGTTCTGAAAGAGATTTTGGACTGAGACAAGGAGCTATAAAAGAGGGAGCTATTTAAGACTCTTCAGAGACTGAATCAAGTGGATTAAAAAGGCCACAAAGACTACAGAGGGAGCTGAAGATCAAGCTATAGGTGCAGAAGTCTAATATAAAGCATCCATAGCTAGAGATAAGGGGCCAGAGCTGGAACAGACAGCAGGAGCCCAAGATAAAGGTGCAGAAGCCCAAGACATAAAGCGCAGGAGCCTAAGACCAAGGTGCAGGTGCCCAAGACTAAGTACAAGGAGTCCAAGAGATTGTTGGAGGACTCCAAGTATTAGCAAACCCATATTGTTTCCCATACCCAGGCAATATATCAGAAGGTTTCTAAGGGGGTCTTCCTTCTGACTGTGAATAAAGTGCCTATTACAACCCCTACCCAAATTTCCCACATTAAAAAAGGATATAAGTTCTATGAGTCAATTACCCCACATTTTCTATCCTAGCCCAGGGGACAAGGAATCCTATTGCCTAGGGTGCAGGAAGTTTGCCTCTAGTAAGTCTGCCCAGGAGGAGTGGGAAAAAGTGACTAGACATCTTGAAATGACAAATAGAGGAAGGGAGTTTATAGGAAATGAATTTACTAGATTGTTGCAAGAGTGTGTCAGTAATGTACCTTTGGTAAATCCTGACAACAATTTATTCCTGGTATTAGGAAAAGAAAAAGATCTTCCTGTAGATTCTACTAGAATCCCTAAAATTATGGGGTTAGTTAGTAGTAAATGTTCTTTTTTACCTGAAGAGGATTGCTTAGGTTGGTGTCACGGCCCATATCAGAGTCCGGTTGGGCTCCCACAGGGGAGGCAGGCCGGGCCTGAAAGGCCATGTACACAATAGACGCAATCCGTACCAGGTAGTTGAGGGCAGTGGCCAGGGGGCGCCAACTCCCAGTATGGGGCACAACTTGGTCGGCCAGCCTCAATACAGTGATGTAGACAAAACCTAGCTTGCTGAAATCCTGAATGGGCGGCGCATTTGGGAGAGGAGGTGCAGTTGGAATCTCCTTCATGGTTGGCAGCAGATCCAAATGGTGTGGATAGAAATACTCCAGATCAAGGGCACAGGGTGGTTCAGCAAGGGCAGCAGGAGTATAACTGGGTGGATGTGGATAGGCTAGTTTGTATATTGTGGTAGATTCACAAATAGATGCAAAGAAAATAATTAAATTTGAGCAAAAATAGACAATTCCTGCAAAAAGATAATAATTTCTAGGCATAAACTTGCTTTATTAAGATGTCAACAGTGAGGAGGGCTTCTCCCCCTCACTACTTATACTTACTGTTGATTCTATGGCCTTTTGTGCCACCATAGGACTGATGGCATCATTTGGAGGTGGATTTGTGATTTTACCTGGAATTTGCGCGCTTGGCCAAGAGGGTGAGCTCTTATTGGCTGTTATAACATGAACCTTTTGAATTTTGCAGCATGGCAAGTTGCTACAGTTATTTTTAGCTCCCACAATGGATCAATTGCCCGATCACGCAATTGAATGGTCGCGTTCCCAATGTGCCATTTCCTGATAGATAGATGGCCCAGATTTTTTAGCAGGCTCAATGCCAGGGATTTGAGGATTGTGTGCCTCTCAAATCCTGGGCCATTCATTAGTGGAAAGGGGGGTATTTTGCCCTGGGAAGTGCTTTGTGGGGGTTTCCATGCTACATGTTTAGTCACCTCTAGAGAGGCCAGCTGACTATCCAGGGCACTCTGGGTCCTGACAGTTGGTCCGCAGATCCAGCAATTTCAGCACCAGGATTCAAGTCCAGATCTTCTCTGGACTCAGTTGCTTCAGATCTAGTTGAAGTTAGCGTAAATTCAGCTTTGAACTAATTGTTACCTTTTGCTTGTGAATTTAGCCAATCAAAACTCAGCAACACAAATTCAAAATCCTCAGCTATTGCTGGCAAAGATGTTTACAATGTTTCTGACTTTCCTTGCCTGGTTTTGGGTCTGTTGTCTTCAGTTCCTTCTTGTTGTAATACTCCTGGCCCCTATCCTCCCTTGCAGATCAGTTAAGTAATGCCTGTCATTTAGGGTTTGAAAAGAGTTGAATTTGGTTATTTTGGCTGCAGAAAGCATAATTTTGAAGGAAATTGTTTAATTCTCCAGTTTTATGATTCTAACCCCTCAATTTCTCCAGAAACATCTCCAAATTTCCCTACCTCCTTTACATCTTGCCCCAACTTCCTTATTTCTACCATGCTATATAAGGCTAGTAATCTATAATTATGAATTTGTTCAATCAATAAAGTCTAAATTCACCCACTATTAATTATTTGCTTACCTTTTTACTTGACTTAAGCCTTTAAAATCCAAACTATGAGAATACCCAAGACTCCTCTTATGGAGTCTCTTGGGTATAAATGGGTGTTTTATATTGTGCTGCTGCTTACTGTGTTGGCCAGCATTTTGATGGGATTGCAAGCAGATTTGGGTACTACTCCTTAATCCCAATTCTTAGACAGCTCTTGGTGTTGTGTTATTCCTGGAGTTTGGTATACTGCAACACCCCTATCACACAACCCACCTCTCAAAGAAGAGACCAAGAACTATGAATCCACAGCCCAGGTTCCTGAACCCCAAGTTTTCTGCCATTTGGCTTTCCTACTGTGTTATTTGGGAGTATACTTCTTCTTGGGACGCTTCAAACCGCTGCTAGGCAGATACCAAGTGTTTGGAGAATTATTCCATTTAGGAATGGTATCCTTGCCTGTGAGATCCTTGGTCACTGGATTAAATCCCTCTGCAATCATTCACCACCTAGGGAAATTGCTTCCTAGTGGGTGGGTGTCTGAAAGAGTGGTACAGGCCCACAGAGGGGCTGGCGCCTGTGAAGTACAGGTGCATGGTGAGGATGCCCGCCTAGTGATTGGAAAGGTGCTGAAAGAGTTTTCAGTTATGCAGGCCAAGTATAAGCTTCTGATCAACCACTCACCACTGTTGGGGAATGATAACTCCTCCAAGCCAGTCCCTGGCTATGACCCAGGACACACTTTGGGGACTGGCACCAGGAACCCCACAGCTTGGTTCATCATAGTGACAAACGTTTCAGGAGAGTTGTTAATCCCAGATTTCCTTTATTCAAGTTGGCCAGACATTTCTGACTGGTACAACGGGCCTAAGTATGTAATCCCAAATTTCATTACCTTACATTCAAAAGATCCAAATTATGTACAAAGTGCAGTTTTTGGTATGTGCTATTATATTACTTCAACTTGGTTGTAACCTGAGGTGAGGTCAATTTTGGAGAAAAATTTGGCTCCAGAGAGTCTTGCAAACAGATCCTCTATAATTAGGAGAAGATATTTATTCTTTTCTGTACTTGTATTTAGAGCTCTGTAGTCAGTTACTAGACAGAGTGAGCCTTTCTTTTTCTTTACAAAAAACACTGCTGCCCCCCATGGGGATTCAGATGGGCAAATAAATCCTTTAGCTAGGTTATTCTCAATATGGGTTTTGAGGATTTATGTCTCCATGGGAGAGACTATTTAAAGGGGTGCAGGTTTGGGCATGGCCTTGCATAATTCAATGTCTTGTTTGACCTCCTGTTCAGGGGGTAACTCTGTGATCTTTTCCTTAAATACATGAGTGTATTCATTTAGGAATCATGCAAGCTCTGGGAGTTGAATGTTTTTTGGTTGCATGTTATTGAATTTGGTGTACCTCATTATGTGGAGAGTACTGTCTTTGGTTAGACATTCTGAGTTTTCCTGGTTTATGACTTGGAAAAATAATGTGTCTCTTAGGATGAGATTGTTAGGTTTTTTAGGATATTAAAATTGACTCCATTGCATTTGATGGCCATGGTTTTTGTTTCCAACATACGCTGGTGTTCACTAGGGTGAATCAGTCTATGCCTGCTACAATGTTGTAGTTTATGTTTTTCATGATAAGTCCTTTAATGAACGTTTGAATGCCTTGGAGGTCAATTCTGAAGGGAGTTGTTTTGCCTTCAAGTAGAATCTTTGATTTGTCTGCCATTCTGGAATATTTGAAGTTGGATTTGACAACTGGTAAATTGTATTTGGTTACAAATGGGTCATTATTTTAGGGATTAGGCCATTTTCTAATACACATGCTGCTCAAGTTGCAGCATAAGCCAGTTCAATTTTGAAAAAGTAACTAATTAACATTTTATATTTAAAACATTAATAACTCAATGAAAAATTAATATTTTTTTCACACTTTAAACTATCAAAATGAAGCTAAGAATTCTATCTTTCTATTGATGTAAAATTTTTAATATATATACTATACTCAATATTAAAGCAAAAGTACTTTAAAAGAGTATAATCCAGATTTTATTATATGATTATATCTAATGATATAAAG
This sequence comes from Entomophthora muscae, assembly GCA_014839935.2. Lineage (NCBI taxonomy): Eukaryota > Fungi > Entomophthoromycota > Entomophthoromycetes > Entomophthorales > Entomophthoraceae > Entomophthora > Entomophthora muscae. The sequence goes on along the minus strand of QTSX02004572.1, from coordinate 55,885 downwards.
TAAATCACTTCAAAGCTAATAAATACTATTTTTTAATATACAACAGATTTTTTTATGTGACGAAATTAAATATAAAATTGAGAGCTTTATTTTCACATTTTATTTTATTTAAAAGGCTCAATTCTTTAGGATTTTATAATAGCTTGAAGTTAGGGTGTTTTTATCACTGTTTAGATTGATTTTAGGGTTCAAGTGAGCTTCAAACCTCAAATTAAGCATTATTTAAATGGAATTCTTTAATATTTTATCATTTTAAAAATATGCAGAAGAGTTACAATTAACTGAATACATCATTTAATTGATTTGCATTGATTACAAAGAGGATATGATGTAATAATAATGCTTAACTGCTTCACATGTATCACCTGTGCATGAAAACTGGGTATTTAATTAATTCTGCAAACATAAATTCAAGTTCAAACTATAATAAAAGCTATCACACCATTTCTTTCAGAATGGTGTCATTTAGCTTAGTATATAAGAGCTAAAGCACCACAAAGCTTCTAATCCAAAAGACCCCATTCAAAGGCCACATTCTGATCATAACTACTCCAACATTAAGGCACATTTAATAGATCTGACCTAATTACAGATTCAAAATACTACCATGTCCTCAGTTAAATTTACTTCTGCCATGCTATCCTTTTTTCCTTGGGAGCTTCAACAAAAAGAGAGAGAATCGCAATGTTAAAAAAGGCATTCCTCTTTATTGGTGGTGATGATCTTGGTAATTTCATCAAGCACTTCCTTACTCAAACTAATTTGGGAAAGCTCAGTTCCTGCCAACTATTCAAAATCAAAAAAGCAATGAGTTCATTGAAAACTTAAAGGATCTCATGAAATCTTCTCCCCAAAAACATATCCCAGCCTTGCAATCTCTGGTTACTTCCAGTTACTCTTTAAAAGAGCTTAATGATATGGGGTTTAATATAACCAAAAGTGAGTTTGAATACTCAAGAAAAATAAATAAAAATAAAAATGTAAGCTTAAACAAAAAAAGCCAAAAAAATAATAACTATTCATTAAAAAAAGAAATAACTAAAAAATAAAAAAAAATTGCTGGAAAATTCTTTTGAAACAAGCCAGTTTACAAAAAAAAGTGCCTTCAAAATTTATAAAGATATAGAAAAAGAGATAAGTAATTACTCAACTGAAATTAAATACTCTCTACTTAAAACAAAAAAAGAAATATATGAAAATATGAAAATAAAAAATGAAATCTCAGTTTCAATTTCTACTTACTATAAATTAATCCCTAAAAATATAATAAAAAGTAAAAAAACAAACCAATATGTGCAATATTTGTAATTTAAAAAATTCACTAGAAAAAAAGAAGGAAGAATGTGAAAGTAAAAACTTACCATTACCAGAATCTATAGACAATGACTTAAAGACTATTAATCAGCACCAAGACTTTTATGTTCATCAAAATTGTGAATATAAAAAAGATATTAATGAATTAGATGATGAGTCTTGTGTTGAAGTTATAAATTATAAAGAAAACTTAAAGGTTGGAGGTGGTCCAATTGAGACCAATAATTGTTTTTATTCAAAAAAACCAATCTCATTATTAGGGTTTGCATTAGTTTTTAAGGAAAACAATAAAGTTAAATATGAATATCATGATTTTTTGTCTCAAATATTATCACACAATTCTTTATTTTCAGGTGAGTGTTTTATAAAATTTCTTAAATTAGATAGATTTAAAAAAATAAAAATATAAAAGTATGGACTAATAATGGAAATCATTTTAGATCATATGAATTTTTATATTACTTATTTAAAGAGGCACCTAAATATATTAAAGGTTCTATAAAATATAATTGTTTTGTAGAATGTCATGGAAAAAGCATGTTGATGATGACTTTGGTGTAATATCAAAAACATTAAAAGAGAAAGAAAACCAGCTTTATATTAAGAATATAAATGATATTAAAAATACTTTTGAGCAAGAAGGAAAAAGAAAAGAATTATATAAATCAGCGCTATCAGGATCAAATATTTCTCAAAAGTCATTCTTTTATATTTATGAGAGAAAAGTTAGGCCTATAAGGAAAGAGCTTGAAGTTAAAAATCTGTGCATTAATCTTTCATATTTGATGAAAGATGGGAAGTTGTATACTTCACCTTTAACATTTGAAAGTCTCTCAGAATATTCTGAGATAACTTATCATTTGAAATCACGTGATGATACCAGAAAAACAAAAATATCAGAAGATGTTAGTGGTGCACTAGGGCAAGTTCATGAAGTAGGGCAGCTTACTAGAGGGTGTATTTAAAAAAGAGTTATCAGTCTTTCAAAAACAACAACCTTTTTGAAACAAACTAAGAATATTTATGATGAGCCAAAGATAGGGTAATAGCATTTATAGCTTTGGGGCTGCTATTACTCTCCCATGCAACTCATCATAAATATTTTTGGTTTGTAGTTTGTAGTAGCACTTAAGATATTTTCAGTAATACTATAAGTTGCAATTTTCAATTCTAAAATTGATGCCCTATTTTTTTAAAAAAAATCATTTAAGCCCAAGATCAATTAAAGTTTTGGAATTTGTTGATTGTATTTTAAGCTTTCTGAATAATTTGAATATGAATAATGCAATTAAGTTATAAAAGGATAAATCTGGCGCCTAGGCATAACAAGAAAAATGATGACCCAAATGGTTTGCTAACCATGGTGTGTTGTGCAACAGAGTCAAATAAAATTTTATAAGTATGAGATTTATAAGTGCATGGGTAGAAAAGAAGTTGTTAGCAATCTTTAATTTTTGAGCTCATAAAAATGGAGGATTGTGGGACACGTGAGATGCGGGTAGCAAAGTTTGTGCCTTGGTACAATTTCTTGTTGGTTTGGGGGGAGATAGGGTCACTTAGACCTGTTCCTCCTCCTCTTTTCCCTGTTTCTCTGCTTCAAGACCTTTGAGGTCAGAGAATATGGGGTCAGATTCATAGCAGGTTGCTGTTTCAGCATTGTTCACTTTGGCAGTGTCCTCTTTCTTGGGACAGGAGCAGTTTGCGCTCTGGCTACAATTGCTATTGTGCCAATTGGAATTGCTGTTACTACTATTGTTGTTTTGGCGCTTGTTGTCATTGGAATTATCTCTGCCATTGCTGTTTGAGGAGCAGTTGCTGTTCCGTGCAGCATATTCCATGTTTACACATTTTTCTGTGTGCTTGGCTTCTGCAATGAGCGCAGGCATGGAGGTGTTGATCTCTGGGCAGATGAGGGCAACAACTAAGGGTTTAATTCTGTTGATGAATGAGGCTCTAGTGTGCAAATTTTTCAGCTTGTGCTGGGTTTTGGATCTTGCAGTGTATCTCTTCAAATTTATTGGCGTAAGCTGTGATAGTGGTCTTCTGAGGAAGATTGCTGAGCTGTATTGACATGTTTTGGAGGGATTTGGTGACGTAGTAGTTGAGGGTAATATTGACTTTGAACTCTTCCCAGTTATCAAGCTGTTTGTTAGATTTTGAGTCAACCCAGTGGCAAACGAGTTAGCTGCAGCCTTGTACAGGTGCTTGCTAGCTTCCTGGACTCATTTTTGTGGGGGATGCGGCTGGTACAGAGTTTAGTGGCTGAGTGGTCTAGCCAGTTGATGAAATTTTCATTGTTTTTACCAAAAAAACTTTTTGATACCAATGTATTTGGTGTTGGTCACTTCACCTGTGATAGGTGGTTGTGCGTTTGTTTGTGGTTGAAGAGAGTGACTGTATTTAATAATCTTGGTGCATGCTTTGGGCATGACCAGACCTTCAAATATGGATCATCCACTAGGTATATCTTTGTCAATGTTGTGGGCGCAGAAGTATGTTTTCCAGGTATCCTGGGATGTGGCCTGTTTGAGTACGTGAGCAAAGGTGTGTGGGTTCTGTTCAGTCATTTTCTCTTTCATAGGTGTGGTCAAAAAACCCGTAGCTGCTACCAGTGATGAGGAGCAACTTTTAGGGAAGCTTTGAATATGGAATTAAGAAGAAGAGAAGTATATTTTATTGGATAATAATTTAGACTTATATAGCTTGCGCTATGGCAGGATCTAAGTCGGATCAAAGATAGGAAAGATCATGTTCAGAATGGGTTCAAGTCACTGGATACTTGGACAAGTCATGTGATATTGGTTTGTTGCCTTTCTCAGTATGTAGAACAGTATATTGGATTGGCACCAAACCAGGAAATGAATGGATGTTAAGTGTGTCAGCAGTGGCCAGAATACCTGTACATCCAGCTCCTTGACAACTGTTTACTTTCAAAGTAATAAACCCATTGCTTAAAATTATCTATCAACTATTTTACTATTTTTTTCTTTTATTTTTTTTGAACTTATTAGCTTTAAAAGATCCACTCTTTAGCCCCTTTGCAAATTTTATATAAAAACTGCAAATTATCACTTAGGAACTATTAAATGGTTTTTAAAGTAAGCCCTATGGGTAGTTTATCTTATTCTGTAGAGTTGAAGAATCTTTTTGGCAACTATTTACAGCCTTTTTGATCCAATTGAAATTATTTCAAAAGCAAAATTAAACTAGAATTTATAATGTAAATTCAGAACCTGAACGTAAAAATGCAGGATTGTCAAATCCTTGATCCAAATTTCAAATCGCTTTTTCAGGCAACTCAGCTGAGTGATAAATAAAATATTTAATAAAATCACCCATTTAATTTGACGTTTTTTGATTTATTTAAATTGGCAAATTTCAAATCTCTTAAGAAGATAACTCAAATAACAAAAAACAAAACATAGCAAACAAATGCAGGATACATGAATCAGAAATATGGGATTCTAATGTACAATTTTGGAATTCCTGTAAGTCTAAGAAATCATAGACAGCATGTAATAATTAACAAATGTGAAATAGCAGGATTGTCAAATCCAAGAACCAAATTTCAAACCAAAATGAGGTGAATTTGAAATAAATATAATTTATGGGCAGCTCAAACAGGAAGTCAAAGGATCTTGAGTGGACTTGTGCTAAATCTTTTAGGAATCATAGGCATTCTCAAAAATCACCCTATTCCAGTTTAGGACGGCTAAAATTTAGATCCTACCATTCACCAACTTAACATACTTAACAATAAAATAGATTAAAATATACATTACTCTTTTTGAGTTTGATTTTCAATAAAAATTCATTATGCCTTCTTTTCATAACAAAAAAATAAACAAGCTGTTCCCTGGCCTTGAAAAAATCATGCAGGTCTATGCTGGGTCTTCCAATAGTGAAGCCTCCATCTATGGTCACTCCCAACACGCAGGCCCCTCCCCCAAGCAATAATCAGGAGTGTGTTTTTCTCCTTCTTCTTCTAGCATGGTCCTGTTTGCCTATCATGAACAGTCAGCTGCTAATCCAGATTGTGTATCAACACTGGCATCTGGAATCAGTCAATTGAGCCAAGGGGTCACCCAAGTAAGCCAGAATCCAAAAACAGCCAATCAGATGGCACCGTCTGGTTTCCAAGACAGAAACATCCTACCTCCAGCCAATCAGCCTGAAAGACAAGAAAGAAATCTAATTACCAAAAAAATTGCTCTCAAAATGGTAAAAAAACAAGGGATGCTTATGTATCCTGGGAAAATTGCAGCTGTGATGGGTTTTGCAAGTCCACTGTGGCAGCAACCCTGCAAGCCCACGCCAACTTTGTCCCCCTCCCAAGAAGACCCCAACTGGTGCCTGTACTCAACTGATAGCAAAAAAGCCCATCTCCTTATGATGGCCATCATGGAACATGACCTGTGGATGCCCCTAGTCCAGGTTTGCCTCCAACTGGGACTCCATGGCATTTTCACAAATAAGAGAACAGTCAATTTGTGGATACACAGAGTTGTGGTTGCTGCTAGAATCTTGTCCAATCAAGTTCTCAGCAGTCCCATTTTGGTTCATAATGACCCCTAAAATTCAACCAGTATTAATTTTATAAAAGGAAGGGCAATAAGGATGCACAATGACATCATATTTTTGTTGTAAGCCGAGATTTCTGCAAGTATGCAAAATTATGGAGAAAAGTGTATCCAATATGACGTCTACAAGCGTGGCCCAATTTTTTATCAAATTGTTGGGGGTTTACTGGCAGTTTTATTATTGAGTGTCAATTATTACTCAGCAATATCAAACACTGCATATGGGCATGCTTACCAGACAGAGCTCAAGGACATGCTGGAGGAGTGGGCTACCCAACAAGCCATGTACACAGTTGTAATGAGTGCTAAGATGGAACAGCGGAAATGGGCAACCAAGGAAATTAGGGCTGCAGAGCTTAACTGTTGGATATACCCACCAACCACACTAACATGCAACTTGCTGATGTATGTCTTTACAATTTGGTTTGGCTCTCAGGCGCCTAAAGCCTTCCATCTACAATGAATTGTGCACCCAAATTGAGAAGGAGTATGAGCTTTTATCTTCTATATTTATCCAGGACTTATCAGATCTTGTCATATTCTATGCAATTATAGTGATAAGTATGAAAAGGACTCCTGCCTCCCCCACGCCCATCCATTTGATTTTTCAAGCCCACATATGTGACAGAAGAAGAGTTTGAGCAATATAATCAATCAGCTCTTACTGCTTCTTCTCATTCAAAAAACCAAACCTTCCCAACCCCCTATCAAGACCAAGCCAACCGCCTTCCAACTCTGACTCCCAAACCACCACCCATTACCTCCCCATTACCTCTTATGCTGTCCCTTTAACAGGCGCATATGATGACAACATACATTCCGCCCATTCCCTCCCCTACTTGTCCTTTGATGAGTAAAATAAAACCTTTTGTTATGATAACTTATTAAGATTGATTTTATTTCTTTTGATTTATAATTAATAACATATTCCTTTTACATTATTGACATTCTCATAATCAATAAAATGTTGTACATTTTATTAATAACATATAATTATTTGCATGAATATTTTTCATTAACAATAATAAATTAATGACCACAAATGTATAAATTATATTAGAATATTACAGGTATGTGTTAAACCCTAATATTTAGATATTATGTGCATAACTCAATGCATTCTTTATAATAAAATTCATTTTAAATGTGGCTTTTTTCATTATAATTTATATAAATGACCTATGTTTATATTAGAGAGCCATTAACACTTAGTACAAATATTGATATATAGTGCATTTTACAGCCTGTATATTTACCTATTGGTAATTATTCTGTAAACTTTTTAGTCAGATTTTGTGAGGTAATAATAGTTTAATGGCTTAATAAGTTACAGTTTATTGTCATTAATTGGCTGATTTTCTTTGCTGTGGCAATTGTTCATTTTCTGATATTTACTCACTAGTATCCAATTGTTTGGCTTCACATCCATTTGCACAGGTGATAGAAAACATGGTTGCAACCCCAACCACATCCAGTCTTAGGGTGGCAACCATGTTTCCTATTGCCTGTGCAGATGGATGTGAAGCCTACCAATTGGATACTAGTGTATAAATATCAGAAAATGCACAGTTGCCACAGCAAAAAAAAATCAGCCAATTAATGGCAATAAACAGTAACTTATTAAACCATTAAACTATTATTACCTCACAAAATCTGACTAAAAAGTTTACAGAATAATTACCAATAGGTAAATATACAGGCTGTAAAATGCACTATGTATCAATATTTGTACTAAGAGTTAATGGCTCTCTAATATAAACATAGGTCATTTATATAAATTATAATGAAAAAAGCCACATTTAAAACAAATTTTATTATACAGAATGCATTGAGTTATGCACATAATATCTAAATATTAGGGTTTAACACATATCTGTAATATTCTAATATAATTTATACATTTGTGGTCATTAATTTATTATTGTTAATGAAAAATATTCATGCAAATAATTATATGTTATTAATAAAATGTACAGCATTTTATTAATTATGAGAATGTCAATAATGTAAAAGGTTGTTGAAATGGAAAAAATACCAGGGAACTAGTAACAGGAAAGCTGGACAACGGGGGCCAGCCACTGATCCAGCCAAAGGAAGATGCTCTGAACTTCAGACTTGATAAGATTGTTCCCTGTAGATTAAAGAATGCTTCTTTGTTCTTTTCATCTATAATATTTCCCAGTTTATCCAATGATGCAGCTAATTTGTGGGAGTTCTGGCAAGGGGCCAAAGAAAACAATAAGAAAATCAAACTAATTGAAGTAAATGAAATCTCAAAGGAAATTAACACTAATGAAGAGGAAACTGATCAAATGGAAACAGATGAAAACAAAGCACAATTGAGAAGCAAGAGTGTCACAAGAAACAATGAAAATTCAACAAATGAAAATCAAGAGGAAACACAAGTAGCACAAAAAATAAGGAAGATCAAGCCCAGGAAATCAAATGAAGAGCAGCCAACACTCATGAAGTTTGCTAAAGGGGCACCAGTGGCTGAGGGGGCCACAGGGGAAATAATTAGTAAGCTTTTATTTTTTACATATATTTACTTTAGTTATAACTAGAAATGGGGACAAGGTTGCTGAAGTGGCAGCCTTTACACCCAGTTGGTTTTACGGGGGTTACCAATCACTGGTAGCCCCTGTAAAGCAAATTAAATCAAAATGAAATAAATAAAATAATTCAAATGAACATGAATAATTTTGCAAATATTAAAGCAAAGAAAAATGAATACTTGCCACCTGCTGGGTGCTCACTGTGGGTTGGGGAAATCTAAAAGCTAGTCAGGACAATCAACTTTAAGGAAATGAATAAAAAAGGAAATATCAAGATGAACTTTGATGAATATATTTACAAATGCTGTGAACAATTCCCATTTGCAAACATAAATGAATATAAAAGATTAAAAAACAGACTTTCAAATAGGACCAGAATATCTCAAAACTTAACTTTTCAACAAAGTGTTTAACACGTTATCAAATAAAGTTGGTGTGACAGTCCACATGTTTGGTGATTTGCAGGTGGGGCTAATGTTGGTCAAGTAAAAGTTTAGTTGTTTGTTGCAGGTAGAGGCCTAGTAGGGAAGGATGGCTACTAGGGATGATAAGGCCTAGCTAGTAGGTGTAAATACAACTAAAGGCAGATATTGTCCTCACCTGGCAGGAGATATTGGCTACTGTGGGCTAGAGGTCCTCACCCAGCAGGGAACTGTGGCTGCTAGGGGTGAGTAATGAGATAGCTCAGCAGGGAACTTTATCTGCTTAGGGTGGAGAGTGATCCAGCCTGATGGGTAGTGTGTGCTGCTCAGGCTGGAAGATGTTTAGACCTTGGCAGTTAACGCAGGCTGCCAGGGTAGAAGAGTTTGCCAGCATGGTAGGCCACTTGGCTACCAGGGCTGTAAATTTTGAACCCCTGGTGGATAGCGCGGGCTGCCAGGGAGGGGAAGAGCGCTGAGGGCTTAACATACCCTGATATGCTTACAGGAGGTCTGTGAGCAAGCATCCTACCTAACAGACTGTTAGGGTGTCCTTGTTTATGTCCCTATGGGAACTTTGTGGTGAACCCAAAGTGAGCATTGGAGGGAATAGATTTGCTTGGAGTTGTCATCAAGGTGGTTTGCTTGGGGAACCAGCTGCAGAACTTGATGTGATCAGGCCTCTGGGAAGTAAAGCTGATTACTTTGTGACTTAAATCCCAGACTTAATCACTTTGGTGAGTAAAAACAACAGCATAGACTTTATTGATCTATGGTTGGATGTCCTAAGTAGATTTCCACTTGCAAGGGCCCAGTCAAACTCCAGTTCAATGTAGACTCATGCCTGTATCTACAGGTTCTGGTAACAGGGACTGAGATAAAGAACCAAGGTGGTTCATAGTATGGGATCAGCAGAGAAGACTAGTAAGAAGGACTGTATGATCACAGTGAAGACTAGTTGAGGGACTGTTGATTCATATTGAAGTTTGGAACCAAAATTTTTCATTGTGCAGGTGAAACCAAGGTGGTTCCTAGTGAGAATTAGTTGATGGACTAGCTGATCATGATGCAGGATTGGTGAAGGACTAGCTGGTCATGATGCAGGAGTAGATGTAGGACTGATATGAGCTGTTAAATGACTGGAAAGGGTTGAAGGACCAGAAGATCATGGTTCAGAACTAGCTGATTAACTGAAAATTAGCTAAGAAGGACTGGCAGAAGTGGATACAGGAGCTAGGATGCTAGTTTTGGACTATTGGAAGCGTAGATGTGTATAAGAAAGAAGCAGTAAAAGAATTAATTAATGCTGCCAAAAGATATTATATAAAGATGAAATTAATTATGATATAAAAGGAGAGGAAAAGAAGAAACAAGTTACAGTGTTTTAACTGTAGACTTATTGGAAGCTGATTGAGTGGAATGATGCCAGCAGAATGGGCTGGTTAACAATTTGGTGCACAAAGAGTTGTTGATTTGAGCGGTTTGAGCGGTGGAAATTGATTTCCTAGTTGGATCCTGGTGGAACTTTAGTAATGTTTTATTTTTGCGCTCTGCATTCATTGGTTGAGTTCTGGTAGGTTTCCTGATGAAAAGGATTGGTTGGAAGCCAAAAGCTTAAAGTATAAGCAAGAAAATAGTGAATTAATACTTTAAGCTTTTGAGAAAGAGAGTATGAAAGCTTAAGTTATTATAGGAAAAAATGAGCAGCAATGTTATAAGTTTATGAAGAAAGCCATTTTGAAGGCGGAACCTTTAGGAAAAAGACACTATAAGAAGGAGGCTGGATGGAAAGTTACAGGGTCTTTTCTGGGTCTATTGATTTTCTGCCAAGAGGTTTTTGGAAGCCTTTTGATTGCCAGCAGGAGCTTGATTGGACTGATACAAGTGGAATACCAAGGCCACTAGAGCTATACAGAGAGCTGAAGCCCAAGATAAAGGAGCAGGAGCCCAATATTAAGGAGCTGGAGCTTGATATAAGGAGCTGGATCCTAAGTGCAGCACAGGAGTCCAAGTTTGAGGATAAGGAGTCCAAGTCTAAGGAGCAGATACCAATACTAAGATTCAGGAGTCCAAGACCAATTACAAGTAGTCCAAGATATTTTTTGAGAACTCCAAGTATTGGAAAATCCATATTGTTTCCCTGACCCTCTGGGACATATACCAGAAGGTTTCTAAAGGATCTGCCTTCTGAGAGTGAATAAAAGCCTATTTTGACCCATATACATATTTCTGAGACACATTTTCCTTTACTAGAGAATGATACCCCTTCCAGCTGGTCCCTGGCTATGACCCAGGACAAACTTTGGGGACTGGTGACCAGTAACCCCACATTTGGGGACACAGTCCTTGTGAATAAGTTCAAGCCTTTATTTATTTTATTTGCTGAGGCATGGGGGCAGATACAAGCCAGGAGCTTCTCATAATCATCTTCAAATTCAGCAACACGTCCTATATCAATAGATTATTTCAAATATTTTAAAAATTATGCATGTTTTCAGAAAAATATACCTCTCAAAGGATTCACATCACAATATACCTAAGAATCCTACTACATTACATATCAAAAACAAACGTTAAAAAGTTGGAGGATGTACAAATACAACTTGACATATGCCAATTAGCACTAGAATAACAGAAGACACTGTGGGGGTATATGAAAGTTTAGCATGTCCTGTACAACTCCTTTGCATTGGCGTTGTTGTATGGGTACTAAATGCCTCCTGAAAAGAACATATTAATCAATTTTCTTACCCAATTGCCTTTTATTAAGAATTCAGCAACCACTGGGGTGCTGAGCGCCATCCTTCTATGCAATTGCATCCAGAGTTGTCCACCACGTACAGAATAGTAAATGGTTCCAATTTAGACACATTAGCAGAAAATTTGATTTTGGGGTATAATACCCCGGAATAATTGCATTCCCCTTTGCAATTAGCATCCCCTTAATAAATTATCTTCCCTTGCACTTTATCTATTATTTTAATTTTAATTTTAATTTTTAATTTTATTTTTAAGTTTTATTCTTTTTTTAAGTTTAATTTTATTTTAAGTTTTAATTTTAATATTTAAAAAATAATGTAAATATATGTAAATATATTATAATACAGTAGTTATAGTAAGCAAACACGTGAAATAATAAAATCTGATTTAAAAATTTGCTTATTTAGTTGCTCATCAAGTACGGGTTCATATATTACGTAGTTAAACAACACAATCTTTATTTATCTGCATCAAGCTGCCTGCTCCACTTATGTTTTTACATGTGATTGTTTAGAACTCAAATTAATTTTCCCTTTTAATATGATTTGATAAATAGATTTGCTATGCTTAACCTGTGTCATACATACTAATTAGTTTGATATACATGAAAATCATTGGTTTTGTGTTGTGTGGCTGTAGTGGAACTGAAATAATAAGGATCAGGTGATGCCTCACAAGGTCAAATCTGTGGCTTTTAAAAAAGTCAATGTTAATAAAAATAGTTCACAATTATTTAAATAAAATTAAATTATTTCTATATATTTTAATTTATTTATTTATTTGTTAGCTCTACAGTCAATACACTATTTGGTACATGATAATAAAAATATGTATCTCTATATCTAGTATAATTAATTTTATTTATTTTTTGTACTAGTTCTTATATGTCTATAATACAATCCAATGTCACATCATTATATATAAATAATAATTTTTGTGTCTGTCAGGAATTTATACTGACTTTTTTCTACCTTGTTTACCTTGGCAATCCGCCAAGCCAATAATTGTAGAAGCTTCTGATATATTGTTAATAGGCCTAATTGATCTAAGATGCCTTCATAGCATAGATTTGGATCACTACTGCAAGAACAACCAGGAATATAATAACTTGCCAATTATGACTGGTTCCTGATTGGCTAGAGTTATTCCAAAATACTCTGGCAAACCGCCAGGTTAGTAACTATGGGGTTCTCCAAATATTGAAAGCATATGATTAATTTGCAAGCAAACTGCCAGTGCTAGTGTGAATCAATGCCAGAAAATTTTCCTAAGAACAAAATAATATGCACTAAAAATAGAGTAATCAATTAGCGCTGCCACTGCCAGCATGCTTATAGATTATGCTCTATTCTATGACAATCAAGTACCCAGCGCAGGGTACTATGATATGGAATCCCATGCCATTGCATGGATGCCTGACTCTGGGGGTTGATGCTGGTGGTCTGTAGACAAAAAGACTGATCAAGCAAGAGTTAGAAGTGCCAGATGATCTTATCCTGGCAAGAGAGCGCAAGCTCTATAAAATCCCTTCCATTGGACTGATGGAAGGCAGACAATAATAACCCTTGCCTACTGTAGAATTTTTTCACAGTAGAAGAAGACTATCCAAGTTTGAAGACTGCCGTCAGTACTTGAAGAACTACACAAGCCGCCTGTATAGCTAGACGCTTGTAGTTGTCTCCCTTGCCATTGCTCACTGTTGTAGTTCCAAGGAAAATCCAGATGTTGCAAGTAACGCTTGTTGCCATATAAGCTAATATCAACATAATGACCAATAAATCTTTATTACACAACAAAGCAAACAATTATCAGACCACCAGGTCTGAGAGCAGAACCAAAAGTTCTGACAGTGATGCTCACTATAATACTGAGTTACCTGTGCTGTCTGTTGTTAGTAAGTCTTTGCCCCATCACCCCAGCTTTGTTGATAAGTATGGGGGCTACATGGAAACCAGCAATGCGGAACGGGATGTGTCCCTCTGCTTGGATATTGCTCCTTACCAAGTACCAGAAGTACCAGCAGACAAAATCAACCTTGACGTCACTGGTACAATGATACAACACAAACCAAGGACCTACACTATCAAGGATGTACAGTCACTCATGGACGCCTTGATGCAAGGCTATAAATCCATGAGTGACAAACAACAGGATAATGACTATACCCTGTTCACCACTGCAAGATCCTCCAAGCATTTGTTGTCCACCTTCAGAAGTTACCAAGTAGCCAGTAGTACACAGCTAGGCCTCCTTTTGTTAAGGGAAGGAGTCAATAGAATAACTGATGTTCTGTTGTACTTTGTACACCCCGCCATTAAGCATGTCCAGCGCTTGGTGGCCTGCCAAAATCTCAACCTCAAAGAGATGGGTTGTTTCAGGATCAAAATCCAGCATGCTCACGCCACCCTGGTTCACCAGCTGAACTCTAGCTTCCACACTGTGCAACAGGCTGTGGGTAGCATCAAGGAAGCTGCTTATTCTGCCCATTATTGTGTGGATGAGATAGTTTCACAGTTCAATAACCAGGTAGTGCAAGTGGTGGCTGGAATTCTCAATTCCCGCGGTCTGACCCCTCAATGGGCTTCAGACGTAACCCGTCACAGTGTCAACCTGGCAGAAAAGGTACGCTTCCTGGCCTGCCAGTCTAGTGTGGACAAAATAGCAGACCAACAAGACAAGCTGCACAGCATGGTCTCGGAAAACAGCGCCTGCCACAAGGAGCACCAGAACAAGATCATCTCCTGGGTAAACAAATTGGTCAAGAAAGTGAACCTTATGAAGGGGAAGTCAGCTTCTCCTGCCTTAAATTGGTCCCAGGAACAGCACGCCTGGTGTCTTTAACACAAAGCATATACCAATAACAAACACAATGTGTGGGAAACAATAGAGACTGTCTGCACCCTGAAAAATCAGTTATACCAGGATTTAGAAGATAGCCGCTCCCAGGTTGCCGCCCTTGAACACAAGTTGGATGCCTAAAGCAAGTGTCTGGACCTGCTGGCTTCAACTACTCTGCTTATGGAAGGGAACCATAGCAATTTCTTAGAGCAGGTGCAATCCCCTGACGCTGCCAGAAAGGACTTTGAGGTTAACATATCAGCCAGGCTGAACAGATTGGAACAGGCAATGTTATTCAATAACAGCTTTTCTGTAGAAGATAAGCGGAGCCCAGTACCAAACTCTTCTCCTGAGCAACAAAAGGCGTCATCTCCTGAATTCTTTGATTTTACCTCAGACCATGGTACCAATGATAGTCAAGGGAACCGCCGCGTCCCCATAGGAGTTGCCGCCTTGCCGCCACTTACTCCACTTACTGGTCTCCGCCCCGTCAAGCCTGTAGTAGAGTCACATGAAGAATTGACCATCTCAGACCACAAGTTCAAGCCATTGAACTTGCCAACCTTTGACTGTAAGGGTAATATCAAAACCTTTATTTGCCTCTTTGAGATGTCTATGCATGGGGCTTCAGATCACATGAAGGCCACGGCCCTAATCAACGCTTTGGACCTCACCAGTGTAGATGTGATCATGCCTTGCCTCCCAACAGAAGAATGGTCTTATGAGGATGCCAAGATTGCAGTGATCAAAGAGTTTGGGAGTGAAACCAAGCTTCAGGCAAGGAAGGCCAAATTCAGCAATATTGCTTTCAAGAAATATGAAAGTGTACAAGATTTTGCTGACCGCTTCTATCACAAAGCCCAGGTACTCTTGGGGGCAGGAGTACTCATCAATTTGGACTGCCGTATCACAATGAGCAGAGCTCTTCAGCCTTACAGAGAGCTCTCCAACGTGATGTTCCCAGTACTAGACCAGGCCAATAACACTCAGAAGATTACCAGTTATCTGGGTTGGCTTGGTGTCCAATTCAACGCTCCCAACAAAGGAACAGCCAATTGAATGGTTCTGAAAATTGCAGAAGAAATTGAGACCGCAAAAGACCCGCCAAGCTGCCTGAAGGGAAGAAGGACACTACTACAAAACCACTGGAGAAGTGAAACCTTACAACTCCAACATCACCTACCAGAAGTGCAACAAAAAGGGGCACTGTGAAAGTCAGTGTTGGTCAAAAGGCAAACCTCCTGGTGTCAATGTTGTAGTAGAAACCGAGGATAAAAATCAGGAAAAAGCAAAGGCAGGCCAGTAATGGAATATACTGCACCTGCCATTCCCTTAATTATTCCAAAAGAACCTGACCATGATAAACCAAAGGGGCCCGCCAAGATTGCCGCCAAGACTTCCCAGATTGTCAAGGAACCTGCAGAGCCCGCCAAGGACCCCGTCAAGAACACCGCCCAGACAGAAGAATTGCCTGGATACTTTGCCCTTAGCAAAGATTTTGAGGAAGACTCCGTCCACCAATTGGTAGTTGACAACCTGTACGCTATACCTTCCTGTGGAAGAGTAAGACCCCAGAAGACTACTGCCAACGCAGTAGAAGTAGTGTTCAAACCCTATGCCGTGCAAGTGCAAGAAACTTGTTTGAACAATAGTCCTAATGTCTCCAGTAATGTTCCTAACCTCAAGGGCGTCCAATTGGCAATGCCTCTTAAACCCATTGAGAACAACTTCCCTGAAATTGGGCAAAGTCTTAAACAGTACTTTGACACCCCGGCCCCCCTTGGAATTCACTTATTAAACCTACAGTCTGAAACTTACTCCAAGTGTACCTATGCCAACATTTCTGTTAATAAGGTGAAAGTAAGAGCAATTATTGACAGCAGAGCACCAATCAATATAATTTCTAAACGCCTGGTCCAAAAACTAGGACTAGCTCCTAATATTGCACACAACAGAGTCTACAGCACCGCTGGGTTGCATCAACAACTTCCAAAGGAGCATATAGCGTGATTCCAATGCAATTTGGATCCATAGCTTTTTCCTCTCCTGCTGTTGTCTTGCCCAGTCAAAACTACAATGTTTTGATTGGCACTGCCTTTATGCGGAAATATGGCGTGAAGATCAATATGGAGAATAACACCTTTACCATATTGAAGCAGACCATCCCTCTTTATTACACCAAAGACGCTGCCAGCATCAAGGAGAAACTGAAAATTAATTTGGCATATAAGGATGGGATTGTAGCAGTTCCATACAATAAGAAAGGGCGTAAGAGCAAGAAGCTGCCAACCCAGATAAAAGAGCACAAATGTATTCCACTTTGCTCTCTGGTGACCTTCACTCTCAAGTCTGGCACACATTGTGTTGTGCCAACAGGGCTGACCCTGGAAATTCCCGAAGGCTTATATGGGGAAATACATCAGCCTTGGGGAAGATCAAGGTTTGAGCCCTGCGTAGCGCCTGGTATAATTATACCAGGGCATGGAGAAGTACAAATCCTACTTGCCAATCTACAGGACCACAATATCTATGTGAAGAAGCATCAGATAGTAGGATTTGTGCACCTTCTATCAATTGAAGAATTAGCTGGCTTCAAATTTATTGGGGACCTATCGGAAATGAGGTTACCTGACCAAGTCAAAGCCAGCGCCTACGTGACTACTCCCCTGGCCAACCTGTCCTCCTTAAGTCAAGAGCAACAGGAACAAGCAAGTGCCCTGTTTGAGAAGTACAGGTTCATCTTTTCCAAAGATGACTTCAACCTGGGTTGTGCAGCAGACGTCACCCATCATATTAACACAGGTGACAACAAACCAATTTGGCTCTGCCCCATTTGACAATTGAAGGCCAGCAAGGAAACTGTCAATGAGGAAATCCAACAGCTCCTGAATAGAGAAATGTTGGTCCCATCTAAAAGTCCTTGGGCGTTGCCCATCCTTATAGTGAAAAAGAAGGATGGAAGTAACCAAGTAGTTATAGACTACCAACGCCTAAACTTGATCACCAAGAAGGACTCCTATCTGTTGCCAAGAAGTGATGACGCTTTAGACCGCCTGGGAGGTGCAAAATTCTTCTCCGCAATGGACCTGATTTTGGGGTATTGGCAGATCAAACTACCTCCAGAGGAACAGGAGAAGTGTGCCATTATCACTTCCCAAGGCCTTTTCCAACCAACACAAATGCCTCAAGGATTGTGCAACACGCCAGCAACTTTTCAAAAAGCTATGGACACCATCCTGGGAGATCTCAAGTTGTCCTGTGTCCTTGTGTATCTGGATGATATTAACGTCTTCTCTAGGACGTTCACAGATCATTTAGAACACTTGAAAGCTGTCTTTAAGCAGCTTGCAGACGCCAACTTGAAGATAAAACCTAGGAAGTGCCAGTTCTTCAAGGACCAGCTGGAATACTTGGTTTTGTGATTGACAAAAAAGAACTACAGCCACAACCTGCCAAGATTGAGGCTATCACCAAGATGAAGACTCCTGAGAGCAAAAGGGACATCCAGGTGTTCCTAGGCATGGTAGGTTATTATTGCAGGTGTATTCCAACTTTCTCGCAAACAGGTGAACCTCTCTTTCATCTACTTAAAAATGGGGTGCCTTTTACATGGACCTCCACCTGCCAGACCGCTTTTGACTCCCTACAAACCAGCCTGTCCGGCAGTCCAGTGCTTATGTATCCTGATTTTACTAAGCCTTTTGTAGTACATACCAACACTTCTCTAAGTGCGCTTGGAGCAGTATTGTCCCAGAACAATGATGATTGAGAAGAACACCCAGTTGCCTATGCCAGTTGCTCTTTGAATGTCCATGAGCGGAATTACACAGTAACAGAATGTGAATGTTTGGCAGTAATATATGCCTACAAACAGTTCCAGGTGTATCTCCATGGAGTCCACTTCACGGTGGTTATGGACCACGCCAGTCTAAGTTGGCTCCAGAATCTTTGTGAACCAGAAGATTGCTTAGCACAATGGGCTCTAGTACTGCAGGTGTTTGACTATAAGGTAGTACACTGGCCAGGAGCAAATCATCAGAACCCTGACTGTCTATCCTGACTTCTGACTGTTAATATTGTGTCATCACAGGCCAATATACTGTATGATAAAATGTTAACTGGCCAGTTTGAAGACAAGCCTGATGAGATCCAGGCCATTCTCTGAGAATTAATGAAGGACTGCAGAGTAGAGGATGGTAAACTATACAAATACCATCAGGGGAATAAGTACGTTTCCCCCCCGCCCCTCAGAGAGGTTATCTCTGATCATGGCTGCCCATAAGGCTGTAGGTCATGGCGGCTTACAAAAGACTGTTTGTCAATTACAGCTTCACTATTATTGGGAATCTCTACTGTTTGACCAAAGGAAACCCTGACTTGCTTTGCAGAGTGCCAACACAAGAAGCCGTTTGTACCCAAGCATCAATATAAGGCTGTTGAGCCCAAATTTGCTTGGCACACCATCAGCATAGATGTGGTTGGCCCTGTTCCAATGTGTGTTGGTTGGCTCAGATATATTATTGTAGCCATAGACAACCTTACCAAGTGGGTTGAGGTAAAAGCCCTCCAGCACATTAGCACAGAAACAACTGCAAGGTTCATCTTGGAGCACATTATCCATTGTCATGATTGCCCACAATTCATCCTCACAGACAATGGCACTAATTTTACGGCCAATGTTATTCCAAAGCTTAATGAGCTCATGGGCGTGAGGGGAGTTCTCTCTACCCCGTACCATCCAGAAACAAATGGGATGGTTGAGAGAGCAAACAGCATCTTGGTGAATATCCTTTGAAAACTGGCAGATAAGTGTACCTCTGAATGGTATCTTTTCCTGCCAGCAGTTGTGTTTGCATATAACATCTCCATACATAGCACAACCAAGTTTTGCCCTTCCAGCTCATGTACAGTTGACACCCCGCCATACCGCCAATACTGTTCTCTGCAATGGGCAACCCTGGGTAGATCACCTATGACCAGTACATGACAAAGTTAGCAGATACATTAATTAAGCTTCAGGCTGAAGCTTTTACAGAAACTACACTGGCCAGAACAAGAGGACGCCAGCAAGATAATTCCAACTGCCGCGCTCTGCCAGAGTTCAAGGTTGGAACTCAAGTATTCTATCATGATAAGGTTATAGGAAGAGCACCAAGCTTGACACCATCTGGAAAGGCCCATTTGAAGTCATCAAGCAAACAGGCCAAGACGCCTATATCATCAAGGATGTTTCAGATGGACAACTCATAAATAGAGTCCACACAAGGTTCCTAAAACCTTTTCACACTTTGCCAAATAATGGCATCTAAGTCAGATTTCTATACTTTCTAAAGAATACAAATAAAGCTTTTCAAATTGATTTTTATTGGGTAAATATAAAGGAACACAGCTAGAGGTTGCTCTCCTGGTAATTGTCGTCATCATTGTCATTGTCTTCTTCATCCTTGTCTTCTGTCTCCTCCTCGTCTTCTTCTGAATCCTCTTCTTGGTTGGCCGGGCTGGAGCGTTGAGGCCCAGGTGTCACCACTGACATATCAGGTTCTTGATCCCCAGTCAGAAGCGCCACATCTTGAGGTAACAATTCAAATGGAAAGTGCCAGCTTTCTACAAACAGGAAGACAGCCACACAATGCCACAACCTCTTGTGAGCAGGGGAGAGATATAAAAAGGAAACAAGGGGCAATGGAATGAACTCAAAGTCCCAGTCAACCTTCCAGAGTCCGCCCTCAAGGGAATAGCCACATCTCAAAATAAGGCAGTCCATGATGAAATCATCAATAGAAAGATACTCATCTGGGGGTATTGCCTTTATGTTACCGACGGAATTTCTTAGCTTTTCCCAATGGGCGGCCATCCTTGCAAAGCTGCCCTGAGGAAGACGCAGGTTGGGTGTCAACATGACATTCCCACAAAGAACCATAGCCCGTACCGCGGCTTTTTGATCACCATTGTGGAATGCATCCCAACACCAGCAGACCACCTTTCTAAGGCAACTATACTGCTGATCCTGGTTGTCAACCTGCAGCTTTTGGTACTTCAACAGGAATGGGTGAAGATGCTGGAACCAGGATTGGACAATCTGTTTGGCAATCTGGATAATGAACCCTCAATGCAATCCATTCACAGGGTTGCTGGTACAGGAGACGTCAACAAGATTAAGGAGGTTGTGAGCAAGGCGCTCTGCCAACACTTTGTTGTTGACGGAGAAGAAGCCAAAACTTGAGGACGTGATACGTGCCTTCAAGTCCCGCCAGGGTCTCTTCTGGAGGACAACAAAGAGGAATTGACAACACAATTTGAAGCCTGAGAAAAGGACACTGCAATCAAAATTGGGCTCACCAATTTGGTACTGAACTGTTGGCAGGTTGCCAAATGCTGCTTGAGATGCTGAAGACCCCTGCACATACGCCCAGGTATTGACAGGCTGCTCCTCCAAATTGCCCAAAGGGATTTGCGCACTCTGCTGAGTTGTTTCTACTTGGGATGGCAGAGATTTGGGACCTTGACACGCCTGCTTGTGAAGAGGCTCCTCATGGCCCATACCAGTAAATATTGTACTGTTATCCCTGTCACAAAGCTCGTGAATATGTGCCTTCTTGGAATTGTAAGACATGGCCTGGAATAGGGCCCAATCTGAAACCAACATAGCAGCAATGATGCTACATGCATCAGTGACACATGAGGTGTTGGAAGCATTGGATTGGTGCAAGATTGTGATTTTTTATTCTTATTGTGACAGTAAAACTGAGTCAAGTTGGGGGAAATGTCAGGAATTTATACTGACTTTGTTCTACCTTGTTTACCTTGGCAATCCGCCAAGCCAATAATTGTAGAAGCTTCCGATATATTGTTAATAGGCCTAATTGATCTAAGAAGCCTTCATAGCGTAGATTTGGATCACTACTGCAAGAACAATCAGGAATACAATAACTTGCCAATTATGACTGGTTCCTGATTGGCTAGAGTTATTCCAAAATACTCTGGCAAACCGCCAGGTTAGTAACTATGGGGTTCTCCAAATATTGAAAGCATATGATTAATTTGCAAGCAAACTGCCAGTGCTAGTGTGAATCAATGCCAGAAAATTTTCCTAAGAACAAAATAATATGCACTAAAAATAGAGTAATCAATTAGCGCCGCCACTGCCAGCATGCTTATAGATTATGCTCTATTCTATGACAATCAAGTACCCAGCGCAGGGTACTATGATATGGAATCCCATGCCATTGCATGGATGCCTGACTCTGGGGGTTGATGCTGGTGGTCTGTAGACAAAAAGACTGATCAAGCAAGAGTTAGAAGTGCCAGATGATCTTATCCTGGCAAGAGAGCGCAAGCTCTATAAAAGCCCTTCCATTGGGCTGATGGAAGGCAGACAATAATAACCCTTGCCTACTGTAGAACGTTTTCACATTAGAAGAAGACTATCCAAGTTTGAAGACCGTTGTCAGTACTTGAAGAACTAAACAAGCTGCCCGTATAGCTAGACGCTTGTAGTTGCCTCCCTTGCCATTGTTCACTGTTGCAGCGCCAAGGAAAATCCAGACGTTGCAAGTAGCGCTTGTTGCCATAAAAGCTAATATCAACATAATGACCAATAAATCTTTATTACACAACAAAGCAAACAATTATCAGACCGCCAGGTCTGAGAGCAGAACCAAAAGTTCTGACAGTGTCCTAATAAAAACAAAATAAATAAAATTGAAAACAAATGATATCTGGAGCGTCCATATATCTGATTGGCTCAGAGGCAAGGGTTTTGGAAAGGAAGGATTCTGAGTGCTTGTAAAAAGCTGCCACCACATTGGGTGGTATTGCAAATTGGCTGACCTTGAGAATGTTGATGAGATCTTTGGTGTCCTATGGAAGCCCTGCTTAACCTTATTCTTGATCCAACCAAAGACCTCCTCAATTGGATTAAGGAATGAATAATACAAGGGGAGGAAGAGGAGTCAAATTTGGCAGTCAGCCAGGCGGTGGCTGGCCAAAGGACTATTTTTATTGATTGGTGGGAACTTGGACACAACCAGATCAACTTTTTGGAGCCTGACATTATCCAGCACAACAATTTTGGTTGTGCCCTGGTAATTAATCTGAAGGTACTCCTTGATGGCTCAGAGAAAATTGAGAAAAGTCCCGCTATTGTGGGAACCCTTGATTATCTGGTATTGATCCAGCCTGCAAGGGCCAAGAAGCGCTACCAAGAATAGGTCTGAGAACAGACAGCTGCATAATGGGCTACGCTGTCCTTGGACCCCTCTAGACCTATCCATGCCTAGACCTGAGTGAGGAGGAAAATGACAATTTGTTGATGTAAAAGAACTGGACATTTCCTGTCTTCTTGAGAGCCACATAGGTCTCAGCATAAATGTGTCAATCCTCAATTGTCTTGTTGCTGTTTCTGTCATACAGTGAAACTCCCAGTACTTTCCAGGAGAAGCCCAAATCAACCATTACTTTGTAAACAAGGGTTTTGGAAACAGAAAGCCAGAACTCTGTGGTAAGCATTGCTTGGACAGCAAGTGTGTCAAGGTGGCAATCCTTGGTTATCCTCTGCCTGATTGCCTCAAAATGGATGGGCCAAAGTAGGTTGGTGTCAGGAATATTCCTGACAACACCTTGTATCAAGATAATCTTTTGGGCGTAATTGGGCTTAAAGAGCAAAATAAAAAATTGCAGCAGTTCCCCCTTATTGGGAAAACTGCTGCAAAACACCCAGTTGAAGAAACAAAAATTAAAAAATTAAATTTTGGAAAAAACAGGTTTTATACCCCGGCCGCAGACCGCCTGCAGGCCGCACGCCAAACCTGGCGGCTTGCCTGCGCACACCTGCTGCCAGCCTGCTCCCACCAGCCAGTCCCCCAGCCATCAGGGAACAGCGCACCCCCTACAGCAAGACCGCCCACCCCTGCCAAATAGGAAAATTGCCCAATTGGGAATCCCCAAAAGGCAATTTCCCCAAACCCAAAAATGGGGGGAACTTCTGCCCAAATTTGGAACCTACCAAATTTGGAGGGGGTTTACAAGATTCCCAGCATGACAATTAATGCATCAACTACAGAAGTTAAATATGATTGCATGAAAGTACCTGAAGAAGCTCCAAAGTCATGCAATGCCAAGATCAACAATTCATTGCCTGCCAATCCATTCCCATCCCACTCCCAAAAGGGAATTCCAGACAACACCAAGTGTTTGGGGTTCCCTGTCCAATGTTTTGCACTATTCATGCCCCACAAGGATAATAGTATATAATAATTCCAAATCACTTGATGATAATTTGTGCTATCATTGAGTGAAATTACCCCTCAATAGTATCATATAAATCAATCTAAAACTTACCCTACAAGAAGTAAAACAAGACACTAAGCTTTGTCTGCCCTTTCCCAGGACCAGAAGATGAATCATCTAATCTTCTCAGCTGTCCTCACAGCATGCCTAGGGATTGGGGGCCACCAACATAATCAACTGCATGGGCCATTCAACAATCCATCTGGCAAGTACTACTACAGGGAGCCGGCGCATCTCAACTCCTCTGAGAGGTACTCCTGCCCCACGCTGGTATTACCCCATTCCACCCAGTCTGTAGCTATATACATCTGTGTATACTATGTACTCACATATTTTGCCGGTAATTTAGAACATTATAGCGTACACACCAAAGTCTTTTGATTGATGATGACAGTCTATCCAATTGTGACAGCACTCACAGGCTTCCAAGTTGCCAACTTGGTCCCTTATTTTGCTAGAATACTTCCCTAATTGTTGGGTCTTTACAGTTGGGCTGCTGTTTAGCCTTAGTGGATTTTGCAATTTGACCAGTGACGCCGCATTTGGTGTTGAGGTTGCCAACATATCTGGACATGACACCAAATTGGGACGCAATATCACAAACTGCCATTCCCCAATTTAAGCAGTTGAGGAGAGCTTCACACTCACTATCTGTCAACTGATGCCAGCCCATGGCAGGTACTACGGCATCCTGGATAGCAGGCTTGACACAGGGGATGAGGACCTTTGTGTAGAAGGTGGGATCACGCTTGCTTGCGGTGGCGCCAACAATGGTTGAATACACAATAGGCACAGATGGCTCAACTGTGGTGGCCAATGGCTCATAGGAGGTATCAAATACACAAGGGAAGGATGTGGCAGCTCTTGGATCAAGAGTGCGGGGCTGGGTGACAACTGGGTACACAGTGGAGGTGTAAGTAATCTCAGTGCTCCCGGTGACCCTGGTATAGGAGAATTTGGTGACAGGCCTTGAGAGCAACTTCTGTCTAGGATTTAAGCTGGTTGGCTGGCGCTGATGCCTTGGTAGGCCTGTGTGTTAGCATTACTCCCTTTGAGTTAGGTTCTGGGTCTATTCTTGGACCCTCTGGGTCACTCTCATGGACAGGCAGCCCTGCAGGCTGGTGCAGGAGCTGGTTGGGAATGCAATTGCTGGTCCATAAAAATAAAATAAAAAATATATATTAGATTAGATATGTATTTATTTTGGTTTTTTGTTTAGTAGTGAGTAGTTATTTTCTCTTGATTTAGCCTTGAATAGTAACATAATTTCTATATCTGTGCTTTGAAGTGTATAATATTGTATACTTTCTGGGTTTGGATAATTTTAAAGTTTAATCACTTTTTTTGTCTAAACATGTTTATTGAGATTGAATTTTTAGTTTGATTTTAGTTGTGGTGGGGCTTCTTTATTTGGGTTGGCGTTTCCTAGTGTGCTTACTGTACATTAAATTTGGATTCCAGTTCCTGCAATTTATATTTGAGTTTAATAGTGGTATTCAAAAGTGATTTGAAATTTGGATCTTGGATTTGACAATCCTGCAATTCCAAAAACATAGTAAACTTAATGAAAATGGTTGATGGATTTGAACGCTTCAAATCTGATTCCAGTTAATTCATTTTGTCCATTGGAAACATGCAGTTTGACTTGAAATTTGCAAAGTGTCTATGAGTTCCCACATTTTTAAAAATTCAAATAAATATAAAAAAAATCAATTTAATTAAAAAAAGACCATCCTGCAAAAGTGATTTGAAATTTGGACCAAGGAATTGACAATCCTGCATTTTTACGTTTAGGTTCTGAATTTACAGTAGTACAATATTATATTAATTTAATATTTTTTGAAATTGCCTCCTGTCAGGAAATCCTGATCTATCAGGGTTTACTGATCCATATTCCCATCATTAAAGCTAATTGGCTAACAATAGACAGGCCACAGCCAGGTTGAGACTTCTATTCCGGAATACAGAGAAACTATATCAAGATTTTTATAGTTTGAATCCAGAAGACACCTGAGACATTCCTGGTCTCAGGTCACAGGCCAATCCAGAAGCTTCTATAATTATATGCTAGGCATTCTGGAATCCCCAAAGAAAGACGCAAACCTGCCCTACGGAATAAAGGCAGGAAAATACAAACATCCTGTTTCACCGAGAAGTGAGACAGAAGACCGCCCGGGCAAATCTTGCACACTAGACCAAAAATAAGACAGGCCCCAGGCTATGAATGTCAACTTGGTTGACTGCAACTAAGTCAAGGGATATCTAGGCTGAAGAGGAGAAATCAGCAGCCTAGAATATTACCTCAACCCAAAACCTTATTCAGGTTTGGAATCCAACTCTGGGGGTGAAACTAGTAGCTTGGGGATGATAGGCTAGATAGTAAGAGTTGTCCACAGCAAAACGCCCGTCTGGCTGCTAGCTGCATACTATAAAAAGCCCTTCCAAGATCACTTGGAAGGCAGAGAAAAATAATAACCATCAAAATTACTACTAAGCCAAATAGTAGTAGTGTCAAGTACAATAAGAATGTATTATTGTTACTTTGGAATCCTGCCAAATCACCAAAGACGGTGTTATGTCCCACAGACCATAGGACTCCCATATCACTTGGCTTGAGCAGCAACAGAACACAGCCCGTTGCAGCACCCATCCACACTAATTGGAAGCGCATCTGTCTTCATACAGATCTCCCTATCCCAAAATGCATAATACAATTAAAAAAACTATATCTTTTCTTCCTCAAGATCCAAAAATCTTGACACCTCCAAAACACACCAATTTATATATATATTGCAATAAAATAAAAACCTACCAAAAAACTTCATTTATTTTTATATATATTTAAATACCAGGTCTATAAAAGAATCTACATGAGGAATTTCAAAAGTTTTTATTAATTATTTAAATTTTATAAGCTTATAGAAAGTGTGACTAAATCTAAAAAGTCACATTTTGATTTCCTCACTTTTGATTTGAGCAACTTAATAAAACATAAAGATAAAATAATTTTTTTCAAAAACTTAATATTAAGTGAACCTAGTTTTTTGGTACCTTTTTGGATTTTGATTTGACTACTTTTCAATTTCTGCACCCATTAAGAAACTATATGTAAATTTTTTAAATAAATTTTTATGGGGAAAATTTTATTTTATTTTAAAATAAAGAGCTTATAATAGTATTTTATATTAAGATTTGAACAAAACAAACAAAAAAATTTGCTACAAGTTTAAAAAAATTTGGCTCTTAATTTCTTTTTTTTGCATATAGAAAAAATATTTTAATTTTAATTTTTTTAATTTTAATGTATCAAATATTAAATTAAAGATTTTTTTGCACTTTCAATTCTGTCCCCTCTATTCAAAGGGGTAAATAAATTCTATTTTGAAAGCCAAATTAAAGTAAGGTGTGTTTTAAATTGCATTGATTTGGGCACTTCAAACTTGGTTTTTCAATTTTAGCTACTAGTAAAATTTTTTTTAAAAAAGTCAAACTTAAGAAAAATATTAAATTTTTTGGGGAAAAATTTTATTGAAAAAAAGTGTGGAGATCACAAAATCCATTGAATTGGAGATTTTGATCTTCCCACTTCAACTTTAGGCACTTAACCAAGGGGTGGCTTGATCCTGGTAATGAGTCAAGCGCTAAATTGTGCCATCCACTGTATGGGATTACCATTTGCTAATAAGGCTAATTTGTGAATTTGAGTTGACTTCTTTGTTTGGCTACAGGTCACCAGGAAGTTGGATTGTGGGTCACAAACCTGCTTAGTTGGAATCTCATTGGCGGGTCAACCCTGCTGTTTTGACACCTCCTGACTGAAGGTCAGCCTCATCTGGGGGGGATCATCTGGGAGGTTGTCAGGAGCTTGGGCGCTGTACTGGACCAGTTGTTATTTGGTTGCAGGTAGGGCAGCCTCACATTGTCTCTGTTGGGCCTTACAGGGCCGTAACCAATTGTGGTTTAGGACCTTGTCCTGTTTACGCTTGTGAAGTCTTGTATCAAGAGAGTGTTGTTTTTGTTTACCTTTAATATTATGGTGGGGCCTACATTTTTGGGCTCCAGCGTGCTTTTTTCTGTGTTCATTACTGTCAGGGATCCAGTCTTGGTTGGACGGCCTGTTGATTTGGGGGATCATTTGGGCCAGGTTTTTTGCAGGTAAAGCCCATCACAAGAGAGGAGCTAACTTAAAGAGGTAGGAGAAGGACTTCCCTACCCAGGACCACGGGCCAGCAGCTGGGATTATAGTGACAATTACCCCTGTGAGGCTGATATACACAATCCCAAACAGCTTGCTAGTGTGATCAGTTGGGAGTTCAGGTGAGGAGGTGGGCATTGGCTTGGGGGTCACAAGTGGTTCCATATTGAGTCTATAGGCAGGCAGGTAGTTGAACTTTTCTCTAAACAATTTTGGTGACAATTGGTTTTCAGGGGCCTTGACAGTTGAATTTAACTGCTGATTTTATGCAGGCCAAGGGATCTAGTTAAGGATTGTTTCCTGGGTGTATCCCTTATATTCATGTTTCAAAAGGTACTCTGTGAAGTGATCAGGGCTAAAGAGAACACCTGGAGGACAGGAATCTGCGGGCAGAGAGTAGGAGGACTGGATGATCTTGTACTGATTTGATAGATGACAAAGACAAAATAAGGCAGTAGCTGTGTAAGCCAAAAATACACAACCCATATTTAAAAAATGGTGATAATTTTGGAGCGTGGGGTCCTTTGGTCTATATAGCACCCCACTTCCAAACTTAATATTTTGCATGGGGGTCCATCAGGGCATTGGAAAAAGTGGGCCCAGGGGATCTGGGTGCTTGGGCTCCAAGGCGGCAAAATGGCACCTGGGCCAGGAGTTATTTCATTGGTCAAAGATCTCAAATTGGCTACTTGATTATCTTTCTCTAGAGTTGTGGTCATGTGGCTGGGCCACAGGCCTGTGCCTTTTTCCAGGGATAGCTCTTGATTAGCCACCAGTGTAGACTTCAAGCTCATGAAGCTAATGGTTGGAATTTTGTTGCCTCCGCTAGGCGACTTGATTATTCCTCCATTTAGTGCAATGATTCCTCAAGTTTGGCTTGCTTCACCATTTAGGCCATCATTCTTGGTCTACGCTTTCAGGGGCTTGACCCCAGGAAAACGTGGGCAGGCAGCCCCTTGATCCCCAGGCCTGGCAGCCCGCAGGGATTCAGAGTCAGGGTTTGAATCCCGTCCTTGGGCCTGTGTTTCAAGGGTAAAAGATTTTTTAATCCTGACAATTACCCAGACCTCATCTGTAAGAATTGGGGGCAGATTAGGAAGAAATAAAATCATGCTCTCAATCATAATAAAATCATGATTTCAGCCACAACAAATAAATGTTTGCCACCAACAATTCCTGGGAACAAAAATGGGGGAGGGATTATTTGAATAATAAAAGCAACAAGAAAAACAAAAAGGCCAAATTAAACTAACAAATTTTGAGCTTTAGTAGATTAGAGAATGATGAAGCAAGGTATTTCACAACTCTTGCATTCATTTAAAGGAAGGAGATGAAATTTAGATGGGAAGTTAAGTGTTCAAAACTGATTCACTAATGATATGAGGGAATATAGATGCATCCCATGAAGCAGGAAAATCCAGAAAAATCCAAATAGACAAAATCAAAGAGAAAACTGACTCAACTAAAAATTGAGGAAACTGTCTTAAATGCAATTACTACTGCTCCTGGCTGCTCATGCACATGACATTTAACCAGAGGTGTCTCTTGAGTGGGTTAGGTGAGGGAAATTTAAAACTAATTCTGCAATTAATAGTGTGAGGACCTTTCTTGGGGGTTTTCAGTAAATCTTAGGGAAATATCCAGGCGTAAGTTGGCAGAGATCACCAAGCATTTGATGAGGATTGAAGTAGAGGCCCAAGGTGGAGGTGTAACTTTACATCTTTCCCAACCCCATGTCTGGCTTGGATAGGGGAAAAATGTTTTTAGGTGTTGTTTTTGGCTCCTGGAGACAACATCCATGAGGACACAGCGGGAAACCTTTGTAACAAAAGGTTTGAGGTTCAAAGATAGCCTTGGGTTAGCCTTCAGGGCAAAATTAAGTGTATTTACCTTAATTTCCTAGAAAAAAAGATGAGGAATTTATTTTGGCAAAAAGGAAAGAAAAACCTTGAAGAATATTAAAGCCAACACAAATGTGGATAAACTTGGCTTTATTAGGAGAAATAATTCTACTTAAATAATAGACAAGGGTTGATGATCACTCAATAGGAAGACAGAGTGGCAGAGGGGGTCATATTGGGTTGAACTCAGACCAAGATCAGTCAAAGACAGGTATGATATTCCAGAATGGGTGGATATTGATGTCAACTCATTTATGAAAGGCAAGGAATTTATGAAGTCAAAAGCAAAACCAACCAAATCTTTGCACATATCAATATTTAAAGGCCATATCAAAATAGCATTAATGGTTCAATTTCTGACATTCCCCCCTAAAGATTGGACACAGAGTTGATATTTATCTTGAATTCCACTATTCACACTGCTTCAATTTTGCCTTTTTGGGTTATTTTGAGGACAAATCCCTGGCTATTGCCTTTGCTCCTTGAAATGGGTCTGTTTCTAAACTGGGGTATTTAATTGTTTTGTTTCCTGATTCTGCGCAACTCACTTGCCCCTCTCATGCTTGTGGCAAGTGATCCTACCATCCTAGTATTGTTTAGGGTATCACCAAACAATATATATTACAACTCCTTATTCCCAATAAAATTTAAGTCTATTCACATTTCTGTTTTTGTGTTTCCCAGTAATTTGGCGCCTCTCTCTAGCCACAACTAGTAGATATTTATCATTAGGGCAGCAAGGTAATCCAATAACCTTCCCTGCCAACTAGCCAAGGCTTAGTACAAATCCAATCCTAAGGTAGAATTTCCCATTGAGTGTCTTTGCTGCGCCTTAGACACAACAAAAATGGTGCTTGCTACAGGGGCTATAAGCCCCTTGGTTATCTCTTTTGCCACTAAGTTTTCAGGCTCTCCTCCACCTCCAATACAAGAGCTGTATTCCCCTTAAATTACCAGTCCTCCTATTGAAGAGGACATCTCAGACCTGCCATTATCCCCACTGTATTGAACCTTGTAAATGGTCCCCATCTGATAGAATATTCCATGGGTACCCCTGACTTAGAACAAGTCATGTCAGTAGCCCTTGGAATAGCTCATGATGGGGACATCTCTTGCCTTCAGTTACAGTTCAATTTTGCAGAGTAATATGAGTTGATTGTTGCCCCTCAATTTCCACAACATCTCCTCTCAGCAGCTAGCTCTGCTGAGCATCTACTATCATCTTTTGTGAAGCCTGCCTTGGCCCATCACCAAATGGTGCTGGGGCTTTATGTCCAAGAGATTTGTCTCTTCAAGCCGCTGTCACTAATCACTGGTATCAGTTTGCGGCCTACCAGCAGTGAATCCACTCCCTGTTCTCCTTGGTATCTGAAACTAACGCAACTCCATTACCTCTCAGGCTTACTTGGTTACTTCCATAGAGAAAATGCGCCAGTCCTTCCCTGAGTGAGTCAGGGAACGTCTACATGATTTTTTTAGTTGTAACAGCCTTGGAAAACTCAAGTAGACTCCACTCTGAATGCCTAACTCACTGATTTTAAACAATTTGTGGAGCAGCTTAATGCGTTTAGTGCTTACTCCTTTGATCAATTGCAACAGATAGCAGAGCTTGCTGCTAGAGATCTCCACAATCTCCACAAAGAGTTTGATCAAGAGAGGTATACTATAACTGCCGTCATTGTCAAGCTTTAAGCTCAAATTGATGAGTTGTCTGCGCCCAAACCAGATGTTCCTCCTTCTCCCCCATCTGATGACATGATGGATAGAGAACAAAAGTTCTTGGACGCTATCTGAGAGTTATGTGTAACCACTTGTAGTCAAGGACTCCCACAAGACCCTCCACAACCAGACCCTCAGGTGCTTGCTTTGACAACACAAGTTGCTTCCCTAAAACAAGAAGTTACCTTTCTACGCAAGACTGTGGTGACTGTCACTAGCCCAGTTGGGGTCATTGACAGAGATGGCTGTTGCCCTGGACTGCCCAGGAACCCTTGAATTCAATGTTCTAGGGAGTTAATTTCTCTAGCAAATGAAGTGAACATCTGAGACAGGATCAACTCAGTCTTGACAAGAATGTTCAAGAAATGAGTGAGTTGATTAACTCTGTGAATTACAGGTTTGCCCCCTGCCTCTCAGTGAGACCTTCTTTGACCTCTTGATTAGCTGAGCTTTCAACTGTGGTGATCACACATGGTCAACGGTTAGATATTACCAAATGACAGACTGACCTGGCCAACAATGTGGATACCTGTGCCTCCAAGACTTTGATCACTCTTGAAGAAAGTTTTTTCCAGCTGTGGGCACAACAACCCTCTTTGGAATCAAAAGCTGAATCCTCCCTGCATATAAATATGTTTGATAGTAACAATGGTAGCCCTACTCCCAAAGATCACTTCAAATCTACCTTTAAACAAGTCTTCAACCCTAAATCATCCACCATTGCAGCATTACTGATCATCTATTAAACAGCCATGCAAAGAACCTCTGATGATGTTAAAAAACAGCACATTCTAACCTGCTTGCACCCAACCTGCCAAGAGGTGGTAGTGCCAGAGCTGCCCACAATTGAGACTTGGGAAGAGATGAAACAGTTTCTGATAAATGAGTTTGGTGGCAACTTTAGTCAAGAGTTGAAAAGAACGCTTTTATACACATTACTTTCACACTCAAAGAGACTTTGGCCAAGTTTGCAAACAGGTTCTATATGGAAGGACATCAATTGATAACTAGCTAACAGATGACAGTGTATGAGGTCAAAATA
Organism: Entomophthora muscae; assembly: GCA_014839935.2. Classification (NCBI taxonomy): domain Eukaryota; kingdom Fungi; phylum Entomophthoromycota; class Entomophthoromycetes; order Entomophthorales; family Entomophthoraceae; genus Entomophthora; species Entomophthora muscae. The sequence goes on along the minus strand of QTSX02004572.1, from coordinate 23,274 downwards.
GCTTGTGCTCAAGCTCTCAAAGTTAATCAACTTCTTTGCCTCCATTTAAAAGCTCAAAAAGCCATGCTCTCCTCTATGAAGAGCATAAAAACGCTGTTGCAGGATATGCACCTTACTCACTCTGGAGCTGTTGTGCGTGAGAATTGAGCTACTGCTAACTCTGGTTCTTCTTACTGTGGCCCTTGAATCCTCACTATGAACTCTCAGAATGCTCCTAGATGTCAAGGTTACCATAACTGCAGCCAGATAGGTCACCACTCTCAAGTCTGTACTAATCCTCAAGTAGAAGGTGCTGATCCCAAGGACCAGGCTGGAAAAGAACAGTAAACCTAGAGGCAGAGACGCTCTTGGTTGAAAATCCTTCACAGTCTCCTCCAATTCCCTTGTCTGTAGCAGACTCTGAGCACACCAACACCAAAGCTCCTCCCATTCTGCTACTATTCCATGATTTTTCTGACAACTCTGACATTGATGATTATAATGCCTATAGATACTCAGTTCTAGCAGTTCCCAAAACCATTGCAGTCCCTTAAAAGCTATGCTCTGGGAAAACTATAACAACTGCCAAGCATCTGCCTGAAGCCAAGGAGGTTGTCTCTTGTCCATACCTCACATAAGCTAAGAGGTCTCCTGTGCTTATGGATTCTTACAAAGAAGTTGCTGAAGTAGCTGATGATGTTTTCAAGAATTTTTTGGTCTTACTTCCCCTTCAGACTGTCTACAATGAGTGTCCAGTTTTGAGGTGCATGATTGAAAAGTGGGACAAAGAACTAGCAGAAGCCCAAGATATCCTGGTTGTCCTCCCATCCTTTGGTTGTACTACTACCTGTGTAGAGATATTCATCCAAAAGGTGATGATCAATACTGTCTTTTACACTGGGTCTCTTGTTAATTTTGTCTCCTCAAAGCTTGTAAAGAAGCTTAAACTTGCCCCTAACCTTAATTACCAACATTCTTATGGTACAGCTAGGTTGTTAATGACTTGTGCTATAGGGACCTATTCTGCTCTTCCTATGTGGTTTGGAAAACTACTCTTGGCTGCGCCTGCTGTAGTCTTAGAGAACAAGAGTTACAACCTTCTAGTTAGTACCCATTTTCTTAGGGAGTATAATGGGATCATCAACTGAAAAGACGGATATCTCTCTTTATTAGAGTATGAGATCCCTTTAATCTTTGAGGAGCCTGTCAAAGCTCTGGTAAAACGCCTCAAGATGTGTGACTTATAGCATCACACTGGTGTCTTCACTCTGAAGTACTGTACCCACTAGTCCAAAATAAAGTGTCCCCCTATGGCCTGCCCTGCGTCTGAAGGAACTCCACTCCTTGCCACTTCTGCTGTGACCGTTCCCCCTGGCTCTCAAGCCATCTTGGACTCTCAGATATCATACAAGCTTCCTGAATGCACATTATTAGAGCTGTACTCTCCTCTATTGGTAGGTTGCAACAAACCCTACCTCTGCCCAGGATCTTGATATCTCTCACAAAGAGCCTGTCCAGTTGTTAGTAGCCAACTTAACCACTCTTCCCATAAATGTGTCCAGAGGCCAGATTAATGGCTATATCAAGCTGCTAAACGCTCCTGATGTGCTATCCTTAAATCCCTTTGGCACCTTTCAGGATTTTAACTTACCTGAAGACAAGCCACAGGTCTTATATCTGTTCACTGCTCTGGACTTCCTGCAACTATCCCCTGTCCAACAGAAAGAGGTGCTTGACTTGCTAGATCAGTTTTCAGATATCTTTGCTAAGGATAGCACTGACTATGATCTAGCTAAAGGAGTTATTCATCAGATTGATACTGGTGATGCTCCCCCCTTCCAAGCTAAACCTTACTGCTATAGTCAGGTAAAAGACGCTCAAGTATCTAAGGAACTCAAACAGCTACTAGACGCTGGGTTGCTTGCTCCTTCCCAAAGTACATGGTCCTCTCCTTTGCTCATCCTGAAGAAGAAGGATGGAGGTCACTGAATTGTGATGTACTATTGATAGTTGAACTCCTTAACCAAGAAGGATTCTTATCCCTTGCTGTGTATCAATGATGCACTCTGCTGCCTTAGAGGCTCTAAGTTCTTCTCAGCTATGGACTTGGCATCTGGTTAATGGCAAGTTGACCTCTCCCCCTAAAGATAGGCAAAAAGCTGCGCTTATCACTTTTGAAGGGTTATTTTAGTCTACCTGTATGCTGCAAGGGCTATAAAATGCCCCTGCTACCTTCCAACGGACCATGGATTCTATTCTTTGTGATCTGAAGCTTTCATGTGTCTTAGTGTACTTGGATGATATAAAAGTCTTCAGCGCAACCTTTAATGATTCCCTGGCCTACCTAAAGGAGATTTTCCTAAAATTTAAGAGTCTGGCCTCAAACTGAAACCATCTAAGTGTGCTTTCATCAAGGAACATCTTGAATTCTTGGGCCATGAAGTAACCAAGACTGGGAATTTTCATATGACCAAGAAAGTTGAGGCTATTGACAAAATGCTTCCATCTACCAACCTGCGTGAAGTACAAGTCTTTTTAGGAATGATGGTGTACTACAGACAGTTTATCCCTGACTTTTCCAACACTAGTGTTGCAGCATCTTATATTACTCTCTATCAGGGAATTAACACCTCAATTATTTCATTTAATGAGTCACCAAATGGCTCACTGACTAATCATTAAGTCGGTGACACTACTATTATTTGACCATCTATTAAGGGGATCAAACAATCCAGATACTAAGAAAAACACAAATTGAATAAGCCTTGTAACTTAAGAGAAACATTACTCAGATAAGCCCTATGACTCCCATGACGTACATGGACAATATTTTACTTCCCATGATACTATATAATCCCTATATTCATATCAAATAAAGTATATTCTCTTCTTAATTTCCCCTTTATCTCGTTTATTATACTTCCCAGAAGTATATACTTGACCGTGATAGCACAGGTATGATATCCACACCTACGCAACTTTAAGGAAAATTCCTCCTAAGAAAATGATCCAGCAAATGGTCCTCCCCGCAGGTTAGAGAGACTACAAAGAAGGACAAGATGTCCCTGTAGGCTTTTTCATCTTCAAAAACGTCCTTGTCTCCCCCAATCAGTATAATATCCTCAATACCTGTAAGCTCCTGAACCTGCCTCTAACTTCTTCAAGCCTGCAGATGCCTGAGATACCCAGCATTGTTTTTTTACACCTACGCTCAGCAGAAATTGGGACGTTTTCAGAATTACGCCAGGAAAAAACCAACCTCTAGATTAACAGCACACAAAGTAAATTTACACAAGTGGGCTACCCCCACAGACTCTGGGCTAGCAAAGTTACCCTTTGTTTCATGGGAACTGCCTCACTTTTGCAAGAAAATGGCTCAAACAATACCATGATCAAAATGAAAACTGGGATATGTTCAAAGCTGTGTTCCTCAAAAGGTTTGTTGTGAAGGACTCTGACATGGTGATCATGACAGAACTCAGAACCTTTAAAATAACAGGAATAATCAAGGAGTACATTGTAGCGTACAAAGACTTATGTGACCAAGCTTCCAACACCATCAGCTTTGAAAAGCCTGGACAACAACTAGACTTCTATAGTAGCCTCCCCACACACATTAGACGTCAGTTTGACATGACCTGCTGCAAGAACCTCAAATATGTGTTCTTGGAAGGAAAGTGTGTAGCTCAAAAATCTGACAATTTACACACACAAAATAAATGGAATGAGAGCCCCATAGCCAATAAGGACCCTTGACCTAATAAGCAAAACAACCAAGCCAATAATGCCCATCCTTGAAACAGAAATCACACTATGCAAGCTAACCAGACAAGCACTGAAGATACTAATGAGGAGGGAAAAGCTCAGGGGAGTGCTTAGTCAAGCTGCTCTCCCCTAATTTACAAGACTTGTACAGGGACCAAGATGTGGATTTGATTATCATGATACAAGTACCCTACAGAAATCCTCTACTGTTTGCCACCCAAACTGTAAATAAACTCCTCACTTATCCTTTCTGCTTTTGCAGATATCAAGGCACAGCACTATTTGACACTGTAGCAGACCAATTCATTGTTGACAAAAAATTGCCAACCTCATGAAATTACCCACAGTTCAAAGCAACATCAAAAGAGTTGCCATGGCAGATAATAGGAGCACACCAGTCACCAAAGAAGCAAAACCCTTCCGCACCCAAATTAGAGATGTGCAAACTACGCTCAGTGATCCTATCATAACAATCCCCAAATATGATGTTATACTTGGTCTTGATTAGATGAGAAAGACCAAACCTCATATCAACTGGGATAGCGCTACCCTCATCATACAACAAGGCAAGATGCACCACCATGTCTACCCAACTCATCTCAACGTGCTTATGAGAGATCATGTATTTGTGAAAATCATGGAAACATAAGAGGAAACTGATCCTAGAAAAATCAATCAGAAGACCTGCACGTATTAGGTTATCCACTTTAAAAATACAGAAACTAGACGTGAGAAAGACTACTTCCAAGAACAGCTGGTTACTGAATTCCCTTCTGTCTTCCAAGAAGCTTTACCAGTTTTACCACCTGACTGTGGCATACAACACAAAATTGACCTCAAGAGAATTGTACCAAAGGCACTTCCTATCTATTTTCTCACACCTCAAGAAGATGATGCTTTGGAGTCCTATCTGGACAAAGCCCTTGAGAAAGGCCTCATTTGACCTTCAAAATTGCCTTTTAGTGCCGCTGTTTTCTTTTTAGCAAAGAAAGATGGAGGAATCTGCCTAGTCACAGACTACAGAGAGCTCAATGAGGTCACAATTAAGAACAGATATCCCCTGCCCCTGATTGATGACCTTTTCAACTCCCTGGGGGGGTCCCAAATCTTCACAAAGATTGATTTGACAACAGGCTATCACCAAATTCAAATAAAGCCTGAAGATATTCCAAAGACTGCCTTCAGAACTAAATATGGATCCTTTGAATGTGTTGTTCTCAATTTTGGTATGACAAACGCTCCCAGCACCTTTTTGACTTTCATGGACGAGGTTTTCAAAGAACACATTAGAAAACAAGCAATCATCTACCTAGACAAAATCATCATCTACATCCCAATCTTAAAGCAATACTAAGAAGATGTCTGCCTGGTCCTCTGCACCCTCAAAGAAAATCAACTTATTGTCAAACTGTCAATGTGTGACTTCTTCTTGTCTGAACTTCCATCCTTGGCCACATTATCAGCAAGGACAGAATCAAACCAGACCCAGAAAAGATATATGCCATAACCAAAGTGCCAGCCCCAAGAAATAAAAGTGAACTCTGTACCTTCCTAGACATGATAGCCTACATTAGAAGGTTCATACCTGATTGGGGTGCCCTGACAGCTCCCCTGTCAGCCATTACAGGCAAAACAACCAAGTTTGTGTGGACACTACTACAAGACCAAATTTTCCAACAACTAAAAGAACGTATGGTCACTGCCCCTATCCTCTAATACCTGAATCATGAGGGAGTATATGAGCTGGAAACCAATGCATCTGACTACGCCATAGGAGGGAACTCTGTATCCAAACGGCAGAAAAAGACTTCCTCCCTGTGGTGTACAAGTCAAGGAAGTATTCTGACAGCAAACAAAGGTATCCCATACACAACAAGGAATTGATAGCTATCATGCACTGCCTCATGAAATGGCAATGTTACCTAGAAGGAGCCCAAACGTTCAAAGTACTCACCAACCACAAACCATTGATATTCTTTAAAACACAACAACACTTATTGAGAAGACAAGCCAAATGGATGAGCCTCATACAGAGGTGCCCAATGCAAATCAAATACAAGCCGGGAAAGGAGATGCTTACTGCAGACACCCTGTCAAGGCTATAAAATAAACACATCCTCTGCACTGATGGCGACCCCAACTGGCCCATGTTAATCATGGGGAATCTCCAGGAAGGGTTCCCACCTGGCACACCAATGGACATCCAAGAGAAAGTTCTCAAGAACAAACACCTGTTCAAAAATGTATATGGTAAGCTACACCAGGTACTTCCAAATGGTGACACCTTATCCTACGTCCTGTAAACGCAAAATATTGACACAATACTCTGATATCACAGAGACCTGGGCCACACCTGTAGCATGAACTTGCAAAAATATCTCAAGACGCGCTAATGGTGGCCCATAATGCTAGATGATATCAAGGAAGTACTAGAACAATGTGAAGTCTGTGAGAAGTACACCCAAACCAAGGCACAACCCAAGTCAGTAATACCAGTATCCATCACACAACCTGTCACAGCCCATACCAGAGTCCAACTGGGCTCTCACAGGGGAGGCAGGCCAGGCCTTGAAGGACATGTACACAATAGGCGCAATACAGACCAGCTAGTTGACAGCAGTAGCAAGGGAGCGCCAACTCCCAGTATGGGGCATGACCTGGTTGGCCAGTCCCAATACTGTGATGTAGACAAACCCCAACTTACTGAAGTCCTGGGCGGGAGGCACATTGGGTAGGGGGAACAGCAGGAATCTCCTTCATTTTAGGTGGAAGATCCAGGTGATGAGGGTGGTAATACTCCATGTCAAGGGCGCAGGGAGGACTGACAGAGGTAGCAGGAGTATAGCCAGGGGGATATGGGTAGGCAGATTTGTATTGTGTTGTGGATTCACAAATATATGCAAAGAGAATAATTAAATTGGAGCAAAAATAAACAATTCCTCAATAAGATAATGATTTTTGGGCATAAACTTGCTTTATTAAGATTTCAACAGTGAGGAGGGCTTCTCCTCTTCACTATTTATGCTTACTGGTAATTTTGAGGCTTTTAGTGCCACCAGAGGACTGATGGCATTGATTGCAGTTAAACTTACAATTTTCACTGTAATTTGCGTACTTGGACCAGGGGGCGAGTGCTCATTGGTTGGTATAACATGAACTTTTCTTGAACTGCAGTATGCCAAGGTTCACATTTATTTAAAGATCCTGCAAGTGATCAATTGCCCAATGCGCAATCAAACAACCACGCTCCCAATGTACCATTTCCTGATATTTGAGAGGCCCAAATTTGTTAATAGAATTGAAGCCAGGGATTTTAGGCTTGTGTGCCTCTCAAATCCCGGGCCATTTGTTAGTCAAAAGATGGGTTTTCTGGCTCTGGGAGATACTTGGTAGGGGTTCCCAAGCTGTGGGGGTTTTTGCCTCTAGTATGGCCAGCTGATTGTCCAGGGCTTTCTGGGCCCTGACACAACCCTTCAAGGCGTGGTCACTGGATATTTTGGGACCAATGCCTGGCAAGAACAAAAGCAAAAATTACATCATAACAGCTATTAACTATGCAACCATATGTCCTGTAGCACAAAGTACAAAAGAACACAAAGGCAATAATGCAAGACTATTTATTGGTAAATAAATCATAGCCAAGTTTGGAAAACCTGACCTCCTGATCACAGACGGAAGCACCAAACTCCAGGATATTAACACCAACATCTATCATGCCAAAAAAGGAATAAGACACATCACAGCCAGCCTGTACAACCCACAAGCAATTGTATGAGTAGAACAACTAAACAGCTCCCTAGTAGAAGCCCTCAGTAAGTTATTTGCTAATAATCTAAAAGCCTGGGTTGACATGCTACCAACAGCACTCATGGTATGCAGGACACAAGTCAACTGCAACATGGGGCAAAAGCCTGTATGAACTTTTCTATGAGCAAAATCCCACTATTATTAGTACAATCATAGTGTGACAGAAATCACTGAATAATATGAAGCCGTTTCTAAATGATGGGGAATTACCACCCAAATCCAAATAGAATTGATGATTAACCACCAATGCGGCTTTAAATATCTTTTTGTGAAATTTCCAATTGAAACTCCAGGATTAAATAGAAAAATCAATCCTAACCAGAGTAAACCAAGATAAATGACCTGGGAAAACATCAATGCATCTTCAGCGTAGAATTCTGGGCATTGAGAAGTGACACAATTTTCATTTTCCAGAATGGGGAGAGGAGCTACAAAATTGGCTGGTATGAAATTAACATTTTGCGGTGCCAACAACAAAGTTCTAGATGCTGGGCCCCATCTTCCTGAAATGATTATGTTCAGAATCAGATTGTACGGGATATACTGCAACAACCTGAGCACAGGATGCATTTTTAAAATTTAAAATTAGAACTTGGGATTATTGTTTTTTATTGAGTAAATTTAGAAGGACTCAACTCTTAGAGTTGAAACATGGAAAATTATTCAATATATATCAGAAAAATTGACTAAGCAATACCACCTGAGTCTTGATCTCCTATTCCTTTGGCATATTCAAGTAAGTATCTAGTCCAGGTTGCAAAGAACCCTTGTGTGACCAGTTTCTGACAACCATGCTGATTAATGAGCTTATATCAGGTGACCCTCATATTACGTCAATTTATCAACATCAGTTTACAAGGGGGAGCTGGTTTCAGCTGGCATACTGGAGCAGCTGTGACCCATTTTCGATCAACTGATTGGTTTAAATCTGTTAACTTGGTCAATTTTGATACAGGTTTCCCGGCCTTCTGTGCCTTCTTACTTGGACGGACAATACCTGGCATTATGGAACTTACTGTGACATTACCCTCCGCTTTAGCCCTGGGCACAATACCACCATCTGGGAGATGGGATAAAGAGAAATTCTTATGGGCAGGTGGGAGTTTCATTGCGGCAAGAGTAAGTTCAGGGTGTCCAATAACAGTGGGATTGCGCTTGTAGAACTTGTGGATCAGATCAGAGGAATTTGAACAATTGTAGTGGAGAACCCAGGAGTTTTCAGAATCAGGATAACCTTTCCAAGATACCAAATATTCCAAACAGCAACAATTCTTGCGGAAAGCTAGAATACAATTTAACTCATACTCAGGTTCTCCTTCCACAAGAATGGGTTGGGAAGAGGGGATCTATGTTTCTTTGAAGGGAGTAAGGAGACATTCATGGAAGGTGTGGAAAATCTTGAAAGCAGGAGGTAAATCCAGCCAATAGGCAGAGGGATCAATCTGACGTTCCACCTTGAAGGGACCAACTTGCTTGGGACCCAATTTACAACATGGAACTTTAAGTTTCATATTGCAAGCATTGACCATGACTAGATCACCTGGCCTGTAAGTTGGACCTTCCTGGCGCTTGCAATCTGTGTATTCCTTGTAAGTTGTCACCGCAGCGTTGAGAGTAACTTGGAGCTCCTGATGGACCTGCTTCAATTCAGCGGCTTGATTAGTTGCAGCTTCCACATTGCTAACCAAACAAGGACCCATGTTGGAAGAAGGATTGTAACCCACATTGGCATAAAATGGCAATACTTGAGTTGACGTGTGTGGGGCGTTATTATATGTGAACTCTGCCATGGATAGATTATCACACCAGTCATCTTGTTGCACATTGGTGTAGCAGCATAGGTAGACCTCCAAACTTTGGTTTACCCTCTCCGTTTGTCCATTGAACTGGGGGTTAAAAGCAGTAGAGCGGCACAATTTGATACCAAGGATTCCAGTAAAAGCTTCCCAGAACTGAGCAATAAATTGAGGACCACGGTCACTTACAATCTCCATTGGGATGCCATGTAAAGAGAAGATTCTGTTCAAAAATAACCTAGCAGTTTCCACTGAAGTAATTGTGGTTGAGCAAGGTACAAAGTGTGCCATTTTTGTGAAACAATTGACTACCACCATGATTGCGTTAAACCCATTGGAATTGGGAAGCTCACCAATGAAATCCACAGACACAGACATCCAGGGTCTTGTAGCAGGCTGTAGTGGAACCAGTAAACCAGTAGTCTTATTCCAACTGGCCTTGGATTGAACACATATCAGGCAATCTCAAAAAAAAGCGGCTATCTGCACAGTCAAACCTTTCCAGGAAAACTGGCGGCAGATAAGTTCCACTGTTTTGTTTTTCCCTGGATGACCAGCTGTTGGACAGGTATGATTAGCCTCCATGATTTCATCCCAAATAGTGCCTTCAGGTACCCACAAGCAACCTTGATAATATAGGACTGGACCAATCTTATGATAACCCTGAGGCTGACCTACTGGGTTTGTACATGCTAGCTCCAATATCCTATCATAACCTTTGGACAAAGGTTGCAGAAACTTAACCTTGGAATACAAGTCCAGGTCTGAGCCCTCAGCCAAGGACATCATGGTCAACGTAGCCGGTGGAGGTAATACAAAAGGCACCACAGCTTTGTCTGGAATCATAGTATGTGTGTTAAACTTGGCGTCCATACTAGCATCTGGGAGATGGGAGGGATTACTGCTTAGGGCATCAGCCAAGTGATTGTCAGATCCCTTAATAAACTTGTAGCAGAACTTTTATCTTGTCAGATCACCATGCCATCTTGATTGGCGACCCGACAAATCCTGGGTTGTCAATAATATAGAAGAGCTTTGTGGTCAGTTCTTACTACAAATGGATGACATGCCAAAATGAGATGGTGGTGCCAATACTTTAACAATTCCACTACAGCCAACAATTACTTGTTGTAAATCATGTAATTGTGTTCACAAGCTTCCATCTTTGGGAGAAATACCCTACAGGTCTCTCAATCCCGTCACTAGCCGTTTGCAACAGCACACCAGCCACAGTGTATTTAGATACATTGGTGGAAACAACAAAAGAAAGCTCAGGATCCACATGTCTTAGCACTGGGGAGGACAACAAAAGAGCCTTGACTGCTGAGAAGGCACTTGCACACTCAGGCGTCCAGACTAAAGTTGTCTTTCCACTAGCCAAATATAAAGGGGCGGCCACCTCAGACAAGTGGGGGGTGATTTCTTCAAGAGCGTACATGTACCCAGAAAACTCCAAAGTTGGGATACTGTCACAGCCGTAGCATACTCTCAAACCGCAGCTTCCTTGCCAGGGGCAATGGTGTGGCCATCATCAAAGATAATATTACCCAGAAAGGTAACCTTACGTTTAAAGAATTCACACTTACTCCTTTTGATGATCAAGTTTGCTTGGAGAATGCAATCTACAACTGCCAACAAGTGGGCCTTATGGGACTCCTCATCTGGAGAAAACACCAATATGTCATCCATATATGCAATTGCACAAACACCTAGGAGATCTCCCAGGACTGAATCAATCAACCGCTGAAAGCAAGCCAGGGCATTCTTCAATCCAAAAGGCATTACGCGGAACTGGAAGATACCCTTCTTGGTTCTGAATGCTGTTAATCATTCCATTCCTTCTACAATCCTGATTTGATTGAAAGCATTCAACAGATCAAGTTTTGAGAATACCTTGGCCTTCTCAACATATCTAGATATTTGTGCTTCGAGAGGTAAAGGATAAGGATCCAGGATTATAATGTTATTCAAATTCCTGTAGTTGACACAAGGACAACGGGACCCATCAGACTTCTGAACAAACAATAACAGAGAGCAGATTGACAAAGCCTTCTTAAAAATGTAGCCTTTTGCCAACATGTCATGAGTCCCCTCTTCCAAACATGCATCTTCCTTCAAGGTTAAAGGGTAAATAGGAGACACAATTCTGATCAGATCAACAGTGACCTTAAAGTCAAACTTAGTGTGCTTGGGAAGGACTTTGCCTCTGGTGGCGTTGAATGCCACAGACCAGGGTTGCAAACATGCCGGTAAATCTAAACTTACGGGGACAGGGACAGGAAACAATTGTATGGTCTGTGATGATTGCTCCAATTCAGACATATCCAACAGCAGAATACAAATAGTTATACCCGAGGAGTGTTCCACCTGTAGCTCATTTTTCTCCAGTAAGGTTGATACATTATGATCTCTCCACCAACTCACTCTCAAAATGATAGGATACGTAAAAGGGTAGGGCAAACGGAAAACCTTGCAGTAAAAGACTGGCCTGCTACTACAAAATTAACTGGCTTCTTCAGCTGGAAAGAGGGAAACGGTTGACAATTTCCTCCCCTAACTAGCATTCCCGGATGGTACCTGAGTTGTAGCAAGTCAGCAGTCTCCACGCTCATTAAATTTTTGGAAGCACTTGTATCTAACAAGATGGCTGGCCGATAGATAGTCTGACCATTATTGATGCTACCATGAAACAAGAAGTAACCAGAAGTGGATTTATTTGCAGCAAAGGTAGCATTTTTGGCAGGGTCTTGTTTTTCATTAGTAGTACAGACGGCAGCTAAGGAAGCAGGATGCTCCTGGAAGTAATGCTCAATCATTTCTTGGACGGCAGCTGGAAGAACAGGGTTATCACAATCAATGGGAACAAGGGGCAACTCTTCAGATGTAATAACGGAATATTTTGCAGGTACAACGTGCTGAAGCATTGCCAAGGAACTATCAGGAACAGACACTACAGGGGCCTCCTTTACATCACTGGGTTTGTTCACCACCGCCAATTGTAGTTGAGACAAGCTAGGGGGGAAAAAATCTTGGCTTTGGTTGGAAGAAACTACTGAGGAGCAAGGACCAGAAAACCAAGAGCATGCAGCAGGTTTATCCTCAATTACCAACGTACCTTGTTTGGAAGTAGACGGATTTGAGACCAGAGAAAGAATTTGGCTTACCAGGGCCTCAGTTGTGGTTAACGGGGAATCCCAAACCGTTAAATCCTGGGCAGTCTGGTCAACTGCTAACCACAACGCTGAAATTTTGTTCACCTTGGGAACATTGATTGTACAGCAATAGGTAAGAAACTGAGGAAGGAATACCAAAAGCGGAGTTGTACCCTGACAGAAGGCATACAGCTTTTGATATACTTTGAGCTCCTCAATAGATACACACAAATTTTTTAACAAAGGGTATAGAGATGCACTCTTAGTTAAAACACGTGGATTGCGCTCCACTGCGGACAACAACCATTCTCAAGCATCTTTGGAAACCTTTGTCATCACATGGTAAACTTGGGATTTGTGACTAAGGCTAGAGCCAGAATAAAATGATAATGCTGAAAAAACTTCACGCGAAATTTCATCAGTGGGTGGGGCAGGAAAATAATCCAGACGCCAAAATGACATGACGCAACAGAAATAGGAAACAGAGGATCCAGTCTCTATAACTGCAACCGGAGATGGAAACCAAAAATTAAAGAAAAGTCCAAACTGAAAACTCAGAAATGAACTGATGCAAATAAACATGATAAACACAGATATCTCAATGGAGCAGGAGAAAAAAACACAAATTCATGATGAACTGCTTCCAAAAACTCAGACGTAGAAGAGTTGAGTAATGTGACAGAAATCACTGGATAATATGAAGCTGTTTCTAAATAATGGGGAATTACCACCAAATCCAAATAGAATTGATGATTAACCACCAACGCGGCTTTAAATATCTTTTTGTGAAATTTCCAATTGAAACTCCAGGATTAAGTAGAATAATCAATCCTAACCAGAGTAAACCAAGATAAATGACCTGGGAAAACATCAATGCATCTTCAGCGTAGAATTCTGGGCATTGAGAAGTGATACAATTTTCATTTTCCAGAATGGGGAGAGGAGCTACAAAATTGGCTGGTATGAAATTAACATTTTGCAGTGCCAACAACAAAGTTCTAGATGCTGGGCCCCATCTTCCTGAAATGATTCTGTTCAGAATCAGATTGTACGGGATATACTGCAACAACCTGAGCACAGGATGCATTTTTAAAATTTAAAATTAGAACTTGGGATTATTGTTTTTTATTGAGTAAATTTAGAAGGACTCAACTCTTAGAGTTGAAACATGGAAAATTATTCAATATATATCAGAAAAATTGACTAAGCAATACCACCTGAGTCTTGATCTCCTATTCCTTTGGCATCTTCAAGTAAGTATCTAGTCCAGGTTGCAAAGAACCCTTGTGTGACCAGTTTCTGACAACCATGCTGATTAATGAGCTTATATCAGGTGACCCTCATATTACGTCAATTTATCAACATCAGTTTACAAGGGGGAGCTGGTTTCAGCTGGCATACTGGAGCAGCTGTGACCCATTTTCAATTGACTGTTTGGTTTAAATCCGTTAACTTGGTCAATTTCAATACAGGTTTCCCGGCCTTCCGTGCCTTCTTACTTGGACAGACAATACCCGGCATTATGGAACTTACCGTGACACATAGGACCACAATTACCTCTGCTAAAAAAAGATGCCATACAACAGTAATCCTTTTGTACAGCGCTCTAAAAAAGACCAGGAAGACATGGAGCGTAAAAGGATTGAGAGAGAGACAATCCCACTGCAACAAGAAAGATTCCAAGTTGGGGACAAAAATGGGTTATCAACCACAATCAGCATAATTTGGATCCAGGGTTACGTGGGCCAGGCATTGTCATGGAGGTCAAACCCAACAATACCTACCTCATTAAGGGGATTGGCGCTCAAACTGAACTAAAACACATGCATCATAATTGCCTCTGCCTGTGTAAAGCAAGAACAGCTCAACACAATTACATACTTCTTATCCCTAAACCCAAACTAGATCAGTGCCAAGCCTGAATCCCTGAAACTCTCAAGAAAATTCCCAAGGTTCCACCTTCCAGCACCCCAGGGGGAGATGTCACAACATCTTTGATTACTCCCTCTTGGAGAATTAACACCCCAAGTAGTTCACCAAATGAGTCACCAAATGGCTCAAAACTAATCATTAATTTGGTGGCATCACTATCATTTGACCATCCATTATGGGGATCAAACAATCCAGATCCTAAGCAGATCACAACTTGAATAATCCTTGTGACTTAAGAGGAACATTACTCAGATAAGCCCCATGACTTCCATGACGTACATTGACAGTATGCAACTTTTCATGATACTATATAATACCCTATATACATATCAAATAAATTATCATTCTCTTCTTAATTTTCCGCTTTATCTTGTTTTTTATACTTCCCAGAAGTATATAATTGACACTAGCAAACCTCTGGTTCAACTTTTACACAATGTCTCCTTTGAATGGACCGCTAGCCAGCAACAGGCCTTTGAGACTCTTACACAAAAACTCAAAGAGGCTCCCATCTTAATGTACCACAACTATGATAAGGAGTTCATCCTTTACACAATTGCCATTGACCTAGCTATTGGGGCCATCCTGGCTCAACTGGATAATGAGGGGGTGGATCACCCTGTAGTAAATACTTCTTGTGTCCTCAACAAACATTAGAAGAACTATAGTGTCACAGGGAAAGAATGCCTTGCTGTACTGCATGCAATCAAACAATTCTGCCATTACGTTTTTGGCACCCATTTCACTGTGGTCACTGATCATGCCTTGCTCAAGTGGCTGCAGCAGCTCAAAAAACCAGAAGGACAGCTAGCTAGATGGGCCCTTTGCTTGCAGGGCTACAGCTTCACAGTGCTCCACTGTCCTGGGATCCAACACCAAAATGCTGATGGGCTGTCCTGAATGCCTATCCTTGCTCTGCACCCTGCTGAGGCTGATCAGTTATACAAGCTCATTGGGTACCCTCTTCTTGGGAAAAGGAGACTGAAGAGATTTGAACTGCCCTATCTAAGCTATCTGAGAATAATCTCATTTGTGACAATCAACTCTTCAAAAAAGGGCATGATCAGTACCTGCCCTATGTACGCCCTAGCTTCTCATGGGTACTCCAAGATCATAAGGAGACTGGACATGGAGGCATTTCCAAGACCTATGACTGGCTACAGAAGAATTAATTCTGGGAGAACCTTTGCTTGCTGATTCCAGACATCATAGCTATTTACCACAACTGCCAGCTCCAGAGACCGCAAGATGCCTCCCACAAGTTCAAATTAGTTCCCCCTCAACATGCCTTTCACACTGTCAGCGTTGACTCTGAAGGGCCTCTCCCTTGCTTCTGCGCTGGCTGCTGCTTTATCCTAATTGCTGTTGATCATTTTAGCAAGTGGGTAGAAGCTCGCCCTACTAAGGACATCACTGCCAAGACAACCACTGCCTTTCTGCTGCAAGATGTATTCTTTTCACCATGGTTGTCTTCAAGTGTTGTTGCCTGACAATGGGACTAACTTCAATGCCAAGTTAGTGACCTCTGTGGTTGAAGCCTTGGGGTCTCATCAGTCTTTCTCTGCCCCTATAATCCTTCCACTAATTGGGTGGTTGAGCGCGCAAACTCAACTTTGGTTTCTATTGTGAGGAAACTCACTTACTCTGACGCTGAAAACTGGGATCTATACTTATCTGCTGCTCTCTTTGCCTATTGCCTTAGCAAACATTGTGTCACTGGGTACTCCTCTTTTGCTATGCTGTATGGGCAAGAGGCTACTACCCCATTGCTCTTGGGGCCCCCTACTCTCCTCTGATAAGGCTATGAACCCTGATGAGCACATCAAAGATCTAGTCAACCGCATAATTGATATACAGGCTACTGCCTACACGTCTGCCTATAAGGCCAAGCTGCTAGAACTCTCTCCTGACAATGCTGGTCAATCTCCCCTGCCTAAGTTCAATATTGGGGACCACATTCTTTACTATCAGCATAGAGTAGGAGGACGCGCTTGCAAGTTAGATACATTGTGGGTTGGGCTTTTAGAAGTAACCTTCAAACAAGAGTCAGAGTACACTGTGAAACTTCTTTCTAGTGGTTGTCTGTTTGCCCAAGTGCATGCCAAGTTTCTCTGCAATTACTACCCCCTAAGGCCAATCTAGAAGGGGGCAATGTCTTGAATGCCGCTATTCACACTGTTTTAATTTTGCCTTTGATGGGTTATTCTGAGGAGGAATTGCTCTCTTTTTCTTTTGCCCTTTGAAATGGGTCTTTTTCCAAACTGGGAAATTTAATTGTTTGGTTTCTGGATTCTGTGCAACTCCTTGCCCCACTCATGCTTGTGGTGAGTGATCCTACCGTCCTGGTACTGTTTTGTGGTATCTTAACCACTATATATTACATTCCTTATTCCCAATAAAATTTAAGTTCTATTCACATTCCTGTCTTTGTGTTTCCAAGTACTTTGGCCCCTCTCTCTAGCCACAACTAGTAGAGTTTTATCATTCAGGGCCACAAGGTAATCCAATAACCTTCCCTGCCAACTAGCTAAGACTTAGTATAAATCCAATTCTAAGGTTAGGATTTCCCAGTGTGTGTCTATGCCGCGCCTTGGAACACAGTAATCAACCAAATCAAACTAAGATGGGTCATGAGTCAGATACAGGTCAGCTTCCTTGATACCCACATCTAAGATCTGGGTGTAAACAGGGGCCTCTGCATACTTAGTCACTCCTCAGCTAATAAAAACTGGCAGCTGCCTTGCTTTTCAGGGCTATCCAAGCTGTTGCTGTTAACAAACCCCAATGTATAATAGAAGCAATCAAGCTTACTAAAAGAAGAAGCTTAAAATTTTATGGTATGTATTTTATTCTAGTCCTGGGTCCCAATCTGGGTAGCTCTTGAGACTTGCACACAAAATAAAGAGCCCTGAAAATCAATAGATTGATCTTGTTCCCAATTTGGATCACCTTTGATTAGCTGATAAATTTTCTTCTTCTATTTCAGGATGCAGGTGTAAGTATTCTGTATGGCTTTTTCTGCCTTGTGCTTGTAAAAACTTGCTTATGGGTTGCTCTAGCTTCTTTTGGTTTATCCCTTCTCCTAATGCCTCATGGGGATCCTGATAGTATTATAGCATGTTCAAAACAGCACCAAGCTACTCTGCTTGATGTTCCAAGTTATTTCGTTTATAGTTTGGAAGGTGCCATATGATGTTTAATATAGTTTCGTATGCTGTGGGAGTATTGCTGTGCTTCCTGTTTGAGCTTTTGCCGGTTCACTGGGATATAAAAATTATTCGCTGCCTGGAACTTTCTATACTTGGATCTTGGTTGAATTTGAGCTATTTTCACTTAGTGCCATAGCTGTGAAAGCTACTATAATTCAATCAGCTGCTGGTTAATAGGCTTGTGAAATCGATTCAAATAGCAATCATCTTAGCTGCAGCTATGGCATGGAGGAAAATAATATCCCTACGACTCTGTAATTATATCAAAAGGAAACTCCTCACTTTTTATTTTCTCTGTTTTGGTGGTTCTCTTCTGTTCTCGTTTCCAACTTACTGGGTGCAGTTAGGTTTAGTTGCAATAAGATGTTTTTACTCTTTTATGACTGTCTAAATGTTTTAATTTGTTATAATATTGAGAAAATCAGAATTTGAACCCTTCATTTCATGGATTGTCACTTAAACTTCTTGTTTTCAATCAGTTAATTGTGTTGATTGTGGCTTAAGATTTAAAAAAATATAGATTTACGGTCTACTAAAGGAGTTCTCAGTCATATTGATAATGTAGTACAGTGGGTTTAAGAGCTGGTGAGATAAACGGAATCAATTCAACCAAAAACGAAACAACCCAGCTTAAAACGAAATTAAAGATAAAAAGAATTTATGTTAAGTTGCAATAGATTTGGATTCCCCTCTATTTTGTTTTAAGCTGTGCTGAGTTTATTTTGGCTTGGCTTGGTTTATCTCAACCACTCTTAAAGTTACTATAGTTTCAAAGCTGTGGGCTAAGCAAAATCAACTAATATGTAAGTGAAATAACATAAATGCAAATAAGTATAAGCCTGACGGAATTATATTGATTGACAATAGATTTGGGATCACTTCTATTTCATTCTGAGATGAGTTGATTTCATTGACCCACGGCTTTGAAAACTACTGTGTCAGCCTTGCTGAGAAGCCTGCTCTGTGAACAGCTATAGCGGCTTCGATCGGTTTCCAAAACTCCGTACTGTGGCTACTGCAGCGTAAATTATGTTTGGTGGTAAGTGTCAGTAGTGATATTATTCTTGTGAAAGTTTGATCAGCCACCTCTAATGTTAAACAATATTTATAATAATAGAAATTTAAAGATAATGTAAATTTTAGCAGTATGCCAGCGGTATTTTTCGAAATGGAGTCAGTGAATTATGGCTTTACCATGTTTAGAGGTATTATCGGAAGATAATATTTAGAAGGAAGCCAAGGTTTTATCCTACTGAGGGTTGAGCTAGACCCTTATTTGAAGACACTATTATTGGTGACTTCAATCTCAATACTTGGGGTAACTATCTGATGAGATATCTGTTGAGAGGGAACAATAGTAGGGGTTGTCTCGTTAAGTTTACATTAGAAGCTGTGTTTTTAAAGATGGTGTTCCTCAACATAATGACCCTATTGCTTACATATTCGGATTTTCTTTAAAGGATAAATTATGAGTCGAAGGAACCATTTAGACTTTAACATTACAGGTTACTTGTATCCCCCAAATGGAGATCTAGAGGTAGAGCTCCATGATTTATCGCTTTAATTTGAAAAAATGATATTTAGTTTAGTATTTATATCTAATGCGGTCAAACTGTTGTAATGCCGAGAAATGATGGTTTTGATTGGAGAATGGAATTGGTGCTCAGGAGGGAAATCTGTTTACTTGTATATCTGGTTTATCTCTGATGCTAGGATTTGATTGGATACGGAGGCGCATGTGATGACATGTCTCGGAAGATTCGTGCTTGTGTGAATTTTATAGCGTGAATTTAAGGCTTAGTGAGTTGTGTTTGGTGCTTTTTCATAAACAGCGTTTACCCTGCTTGCGTAAGGAGGCTACTTAAGCTTAGGGCCTGAATGGGTGATTTAGTTGTGTGGCTTGGGGAAGATCCAAGGTTGGATTAGAGAAGAATAAATATCGTGTGGTCAGTGAAAGCTTATTGATGGATACTACCCAGAGAAAATTCATTGAGCATCTTGGTCCAGTTAATCCCAACCTCGTTGTCGATGTCTGTTTAACTGCGGTGGCGCTGCTGGGGACGGTATTGAATTTGGTTCTCCTGTTCATTGCATGTCGTCGTCGGAACCGGCAGTGGGCCATTGATGCATTCTTGATTGCCGCCATTGGCTTCTTTGACTTTGTAGTGTGTATGTCGATTATTGTAAGTTTTGCCATGCGGTGCTGGCTTGGGGAGAAGGTATGGGATACACGGGGAGCGTGGTGTAAATTCACTGCTATTAGCTTTAGTGGTGCGACAGTCATCACCTTGGGATTTACGGCATGCTTGGCGGTTGTGCGATACTTGGCGCTTGTGCGCGGGAGGCAGATTAATACGCGGGTGTGGCTGGTAACAGTAGGTATAGCAACACTAGTTCTTATGTCTCTCTTTATTGAAAGGGGATTGAACGGGATGCTGTTTGTTTTACCGTCTGGGTTTTACTGTACATCGCAGTATTACGGCACTGATTGGTCATCCATCTTCTTTGGACTTCTCAACGTCTTGATTTTATTTCCTTCTGTCGTGGCTATTCCAGTCTGCTATATAAAGATCACACTTTACTACTCACGAGTGATACATACCATGTATGATATTGATCACTCTGACATCGTGAGAAGGCTCAAGAGGAACAATTTCTGCCTGGTGCTTGTGTTGGTCAGTTATTCACTGAGCATATTCCCTGAGTTTATACACATTAATCTCTCGATGATCTTCAAAACTCAGCGTACTGCTCTTAGTGACGGCATCGTTATGCTGCTTCTCGCAGGTATGACAATAGTGAATCCTACCTTTGCTCTCCTCCTCCACGACGAGTTCCGGCTGGAATTCTTTGCACTTATCGGGGTGGTGAAGGAGCATCAGATCCCTTTATGATATAAAATTAAATGCTTATTGTTCTATTTTAATTGCAATTTAATTTCCAATACCAAAACAGAAATGATTAATTTCATGGGTAGATCTACCAATCAAGTCAACTCCACTTTCGTCCATTGGAAACAAACCGAGACAAAGGTTTCGTATGCATCCAGTGAATTGAATAAAGCAGCAGGGAGGCCGATATCCACCCTGGTTAGGACCCTGCGGCTTATGCTACATCTGCGCCACTTTGTTGTTAGCCCGCCTTCGGATAATCGCTGGATATAACGAAAGTCATTGCTTGTTCCATTTTACCAATAATAAATTACCATTCCAGATATTCCCAAAGAAACCCAAAACTTTAACTGAAGCGATAGCCACAAGCAAACAGAGCTGTCGACGATGCTTCAAACCGACTATTGATCCACCTACTTTACAATCTGCAATTAACATCCCTAAAATATAGGATCCCAAGCTGCTCTGATATACATTACTTTTCCAATATATTATAAAAAATTTATACTAACTTAATTTTTTATAACATCTTCAATTACTCCCTTTCAAGGGATGATTTCCCCAAGAAATGACTTAACCAGTTAAGTAGAAGGTGGCCCTGAGAAATAATTCATATATAGCTAGGATCAGGCCACTAAATTTCCCAAGAGATCCCCCGCTTACAATACCATAATATATATGGTCTATCAACATCCATATAAAGCTCTTCTTCTATTTCAATAAAGGTATCAATCTCTTCAAAATATTTCCCTTTCTTGTATTATAGACTTCCTCAAAGTATATATTTGACAGTGGCAGCACAGGTAGGTTACCCATCTCCACCCAAATTGTAGAAAAATTCCTTCAACAAAAATAAACAGGGGATTATCTCCCTAACAACCAGAGGCTATCTCCCAAACAACAATCCACACCTGTTGGGTACACCATCTTCAATGATATCCTTGAACCTATTGGGTAGCTCAACTGCCTCATTGTAGTATGGAAATTGAACCAATAATCTCCCAGAATTTCTGATATAGCCTTCTACTGTAAAGTTACTCCCCCCTTTAGCCCTGGATAGGACTATTTATCCCCAACATATGAAGAAAACAGCTCAAAATTCAGTCAAACTACTTAATTCCCTTGAGGATTTAGCCCACATGGTTGACGAGAGATTTGTATTGGCATACCCTTCCCAGGTGGTAAATACCAATGCTCTGGATTTTGTTTGTACTTGGGAGGAATCCCTGATCAATTTGGACTATTTGTTGACTTGTTTTACCCCCATTTAAACAAATGAAGGTTAAACAATCAGGGCGCGCTTCTGCCAATTCACTAAATTCCATTAAGACTGGAGTTGATGACATCCTGAAGTGCCCTTTAGGCATCAGCCAATTGGAGGTTGGGTTGGAAATTAATGAGAAACCTTCCAAGCCTCCTGAAACTTCTAGCAAAAATTCTATCCTGCCCAATCAAATGCCAAACTGAGGTCAGGTGACCTCCAAATCCAAACCTTGTGTCTTAAAGCAAGACAGGGAACTTATGTCCCCTGCTTGCTCATTATTAACAAATAAAGTTTTGGCTTTAAAAACCTTTAAATTTTTAAGTTTTCAGGTTTGTTTGGTTGTCCCTATCATTCTTTAAAGTTGTTAGTAAAGGTCATACACTTCCCTTACCTTATATGTTGTCTTTCACTTTACAGTGTCCCACTTGAAGCTCCTAGAGTCAGTGTTAATAATATTGTTAAAGCTTACCTTAGTTGCTTTTGAAACTCAACTTCAATCTTTAAATTTATATTGAAGTCTTTATATTTCTTTACCTCAAGTTCAAAATTGTTTTCCTTTTGCTTCACTTTTGTTCCAGCGCTGTCTACGCCTTGCCCAAGCCTCCTGCTTGACCTCTGTTGCTCTCAACCCAATTTGGGGTTTGTCTTCTCTTCAGACTTTGATTTCCTTGCCAAGGCTTTGTGGGAGTCACCAGTTAAGTAAATTGGTGCTATATAAATCATGTTGGTCCCTATGAAAAATTTTGTGGTTTTCACCTTGGTCTCAGTTCTGCTGATGATCTGGTTGACTTCCCCAGATCTCTGGAGTTGATTATCTTTGTCCACCTCCTATGTGAGGAAAGATCCCTCTCATTTTCTGGTTCTGCTCAAGAATTTCCCTGGTTGTGCCCAATACCTGGTTGTCTAAAGGATTGAAACTGGTTAAGAGCCTCACCAGTGATGATCTAGAGTTTCCTCTTTCCAGTTCCAATCTTGCTGTTTTCCCAGAAACGCTTGTTGCCCCAATAACTCCCCCCTTTGAGCCTGAGTCATCTGCCCCTAAGCCCAAGATGGCCCCTCCTGATCTTGCCCCAAGGAGCAATCCTTGGTTGCTTGGAATTTTGGTTTTGATGGGCTTAGATTCTTACCTCCCCCAGTTTTTCCATGTGTCCTTCCTCTGGACGCCCATATAAGCAGCCATTCCAGTTCTACACTGGATGGTATCCTGGTGGATCTTTCCCCTGGGATATGAGCCAGACTTATTCAGTTTAGCTCCCCTCTCTTACACCTAACATCTTTTCTCTGTCAATATCTTCATCTATTAAGGCCTTTTCTAAGAGCCTGCCACCCTCTGGACTAAAAATTCACGGATCGAATTCCCCCAAGTTGGTTACACCTAACAACTCTGACCTAGTTAGATTGCACCAAGATCCACAGTTATTGCCAGTGTGTTTATTGAAGATCAATTCAACCCTAACTTTAATGACTGGGCTCTGTAGC
>QTSX02004571.1:0-71528 GCA_014839935.2 Entomophthora muscae | reverse complement strand
TTGGATGATACTTTATACTTATATAGGATTTAGCTGTGGTGGGGATATTAGTTGACTTCCAGGGCCGGTCGCTGATGGAACTGTTGATATTCCTGACATTCATGTGATTGATTTGTTGTTATTCCTCGGTATGCCGTATATATTAGAGCGCACCAAATTGGGTGATGACTGGATGTTCGCGTGATGTAATACGGGAAATATCAGGCTAAAATCCAGACTCCCTTGACACCCTCCTGTGCTGGGATTACTTGGGTACATGAGTGTCTCTTGAAACGGCTGCCACCTGACTCCTGAGTTACTAATAGCGGGCAAACCAACTGTCAAAGTGTTCTCCTTGTTAGGCGGGAGGCAGTGATCGTAGTATTTTTTAAAGATATTTCTTTTGCACTGGAACTAAATTAGGTAAGGTTCCTTGTCTCGGTTGGTATCTGATGATTGTCCTGTCCCCTGTGTACTCGAGTCTAGCTTCTTGCTTACTCTACACAGGGAGCCAAAAGTGGGGGCTGTGCTGGGCTATCTTTAGAGTTTTCAGTCTCTTTATTCTCGCCAGTTTTTGAGGTGTATGTGTTGTAGAAGCTGGTTTCTTTCTACTGCGGGGAGGTTTGCGGGGATCTCTACATATGGTTGGTTATTACTGGTGGCTGTGTGGACCCAATATTAGTTCAGTGAAAGGTTCGGTCCCTTGATTGTGCGCAAACTCCGGGATACTAGTAGTGCATGCTACACAGGGCACAATGTGTCTTGGCTCATTAATTGGAAGGCCTGATAAGGCTGCTGTTCAGAAGTTCAACTCTGCTGTTGACCTGTGGCCTGTGGCGCAGGTTGCGAGTGTTTGGGGCCAACATAAATAAAATTACATGATCAGCCTGATAATTAATCACCTGACCATTTCACTCTCATGATCCCACCACTAGCAGATGTCACAATATGGTGGCGTCAATCATATATTTAGAAGTGTTGATTTGTTGCTTGGTTTCGGAAATAAACCTCACTCACTTCCAGTCCCCAATACCCAAATGGTTCAGGTCAGGCACTTGACACCATAATTAAGTTTTTGAGGCTGATATTTTCATATTTACATTTTTTGGAGACCACCAAAATTACAGAATACTACAAAGGCTAACAACCTATATCTCACATTAAAAGAGATAGTATGGTGGTCCAACCTGAAGCAAGACATAATTGATGTTCTAAAAAAGTGTACAGTATGTGAAAAATACTCCAGCACCAAGGCGCCACAGCCAACAGTTAACTCAGTACCTGACCCTGAACCATTTAAGGTGTGGGGACTGGAAGTAGTGGGGCCCTTCCCAGAAACCAAAACAAATCAACACTTCCTAATTGTAGCAATTGACTTTGCCACATGATGGCCCATCTGCTGGGCAACAAAAGATCACAAGGCGGAAACAATAAATTGATTCATCAATAAAGCAATCATAGCAGACTAAAGCACTCCAGACTACATCATAAAAGATGGAGAAAAAGAGTTAACAGGCCACGTAGTAAATGACAATCTAAAAACAAAGAACATCAAACACTCCACAACCTCGCCCTACAGGCCACAGGTCAACAGCAGAGTTGAACTCCTGAACAGCAGCCTTATCAGAACCCTGGAGAAAATAATGGATGGCAAAGCCAAAGACACATGGCCACTCTATGTGAAACATGCACTACTAGTATCCCGGGTTTGTACCAATCAAGGGACAGGCTACTCACTGTTTGAACTAATATACGGGTACAAGCCAGAAATAGTCACCTGCAATAACCAACCATATGTGAAGATCCCCCTGGGAAAACCTCCCACAGTAGAAAAGAAACCAGCTCTACAACACATACGCCTCAAAGCTAAACTGGCAGAAATAAAGAGACTCAAAACTCTAAAGATAACCTCAACAGAGGACCCACTTCCCATCAACTCCCCTGTCTGGGTCCTGGCTGGAAATAGAAAGAAGCTAGACTCAGTACACAGGGGACCAGGAAGAATCATCAGATACCAACCAGACAGGAACACTTACCTGGTTAAGTTCCAGGGTGCCAAAGAGCCCATCACCAAAAAGTACCACAGATCTTGCCTCCGCCCTAGCAAAGGAGAACACTTGACCCAGTTGGTGCCCACTAGTAAACAACTCCAGGAACATCAGGTGGCAGCCGTCAAGACAAAGCCCCTTCCTCATGTACCCAAGTAATCCCTTAAGGGAGGGGGTGTGTCAAGGGTCTGGATGTACAGTATTCCGGCTATTGCATCACACCTAACATCCAGTCATCACCCAATTTGGTGCCTTTCTAATATACCATTTGACATACCGGAAATGGCAACAAATCAATATCACATGAATGTCCAGGTATCCAACAATTTGAACCCATCCAGCACATGACCAGCCCCTGGGTTTGGTCCAACTAATATCCCCACCACAGCTAAATCTATATAAGTATAAAGTATCATCCAATAAAATATACTTCTACTCCTCCTACTGTTATATTCAAAGCTTCCCCAAAAAGGCGCTCCTTATCAGCTTGTTCCACCAGAGTCATAAACTTCTGTTTCATTAATGGCACCTGGTTGGGTCCCTCATCAAATATAACACTAATACAGGTTGTGTTAATAGTCCAGAGGACCAGATGATATACCAGGGTACAGAGGGGTTCTGGTTCTGACTTGAGACTTAGCTTAAGAAATAGGTCAAGCTTTGGATTGAAGTGAAGTAAAAAGTTGTACAGTTGAGTCACTTCTGTCCAGAATCTACTAACCACTATACATGAGAAGTACTTGTGTTCTAGGTTGGCATCATTGTACAACATAAACTGCATTGTCTAATTGTGTCATGGACTGGTTGGCTCCCAGGAAAACCTTTAGTCAAGGGGAAGGGTCAAGCCTGGAAGGCCCAGTAGATGACAGGGGTCATCCATATCACATAATTGGCAGTTGTAGCCCAGGGAAGCCACACTCTCATGAGGGGAATTACTTTCTGAGCAAGCCCCAGCATGGTCAATTAGGTGAACCCAAGCTTGCTGTAATCATATTATGAAGAAGAAAGAAGAAAGAGGAAGCTCTTCTGTGGTGTTGCTTATGGTTGGGCTTGGCTGGGCAAGTTGGTGGAGCAGAAGAACACCAGGAAAGGAGAGGCATGGTGCAGGAGCAGGAATTATTTCTTGGTTCAGCACTCCAGAAGATGGAGTAAAGGCTGGCAGTGGTTGGTTGGAGGCAGCAAGAAGTTGCTCTGTTTCCCAGTGCTGACGTTGGTACTGGAGGTACTCTCTTTTGAAAGCACCAGCAGTATAAAATTTGTGATAATGTGATAAACCCCTACAAAGTATAAATGTTCAGTGTGCATTAACCAACAAAGTTTTATTAAATGAAGATGTCAACAAGGAAAAGGGTTATCAGTGTTCCCAGCTATATCCTGCTGGAAAACTGCAATTGGAATTACTGGCAATTCCTTATTGGCTGTCAATGAATTATTCTTGAGTTGGGTTCCATTGGTGACTCCTGATTTGTCAGTTGGATGGATTCTTTCATTATTTTTGCCCTGAAGAAGTTGGTAGGGGGATTTTGTGCCATTTGGCAACCCAAGTCCTCAATTCTGGGTTTCAGAGGGTGCAGGCCAATTAAAATCTTTTTTGCTTGGCTTTAGGACAGTTTATAATTGCCCCCCAGGCTTGGCCTTGACCAGGGTTTGATTCCCCACTTGGGATTAAAGTTTCCTTTTGGTTAATCTTTGTGATTGACAACACAATTGTTTGATTGCACAAACAATTGATTGCAGGCATTAAAACTATGCAACATAGGGTTTTTTCTGGCCCATTCTGGGCCATGACAAATTGGGTGGTCCATCAGGGATGATGACTCTGACCAAAAAGCCTTTTTGAACAGTCATCATGTGAAGGCCTGTTGGTCAGTGGTTGCAAAGGGAAGGCAAATCATGCAAATAAGTGATAGTGTTGTCATTACTATTCTTTGACTGCTATCAACCCATCCCTGTATCATTCTTGGGAATACAGACACTGGCATTAGGTCCCTTACTATCTTTTTGCCACATTTTGATACCTTATTTTCTCTTCTATTAATTAAACTCATCACGTCCAAGTTCAAATTAATCTGCTCATTCTTTTCATCTTATCCAGTCCACTAAGCTGCCAGTCTGGAATGTAGGTGCTACTTACCATTGTTATAGAGATAATATGTGCATCACCTGATATTATTTGCTGCAGATTGCTTCAGAGTTGATTTTTGTAGCATATAATCCAAGTAGTTGTGGATTGTTTCAGAGTTAACATTGCTAGCCATTGAATCATCATAATAATGATGTCAGTGGAGTAAACTGAAAAGAATAACATTAAGACTTAATATAATAATTTTTAGGAATTTAAAGTATCTAGATAAATATATCAGATAATTTCAATAAAAATGGTTCTAAACAAGATAGTTCTAGCTTTTCTAGATGCTACAATATAGAGTTAAGTGCTGGAATTGGGCTTGTGTCATAATCAAAGGCTCAAATAAAATTTCATACATGAATTCACCCTTAATACTCCACTTTTTAAGATTTTTATTTTATTTTTATTTAAAACTTGGAATGTACATTTTTATTTAAATAAATAAAAGTTAAATTACCATTTTAAGAAAGTCTTTTTAAATAAGTATTTTTAAGTTGATTTGGTGTTTGTTACAACATCTTTAATTACTCCCTCTTGGGAAAGCAATTCCCTGAGTGACTCTCTGAAAGATTCCCAACTAATCATTAAGTCAGTGGCACTCTTATCATTCACTCATCTATTACAGGGATCAAAAATTTTAAGTCCTAAGAGGAACAATACTTGGATAAGCCCCATGACCACCATGATGTACATGGACAGTATGTGGCTTCTCATGATACAGTAGTTTTAAAAACTATGGCAACAAGTAATAATTCTTCAGATTTAAACGGAATGATTTCAGATTTAAACAAAATCCAACTCTCAGGTTAAAATATAAACTCTGTTAACAGGGTTTATTGGCGTTAATGGGCAAAATGGGTCAACACAGCAACAAAAGGCTCACACGCAAAGCAAAATCATTCAAAATATAATCCAAAATATAATGATTCACAAATAAAATGATGTGAGTTGAATTTTGGTGTAAATATGTTTACTATGTGAATTGGTGACAAAATACACCCAAGTAAGGTGTGTCAAAACTTAATCCAAAAAAAAAAACACAATAGCAACTCACAACATAAACAAAATCACTCACGCAATGTGTGCAATGGGTTGTAATCAAGAATGATACCAAGGTATCTAAAATAAGGCACAAGATCTGAAACATAGATTTTAAAAATATTGTGTTGGGTTTTTGAATTTGGCAGTAAAATCTAGGAAAATGGGTGGATTTTTTTGAGTATTCTAAAATGGGCGTTGTAAAACCAAAAACAACTAACTAAGAAATAAAAAATCTATAATTAGGATACTAGGTGGAAAAAAAAATTAATTGAATATCCATAAACAGATAAAAGCAAAAATTAAAAAATAGAGAGTAAAATATTTGAATTTTATTTAGTATTTTATTAAAATTTAAAATAGAAGAAACACAGCAACAGAGTACCATTGCACCTGTTGTGCGCCACAGTTGCAGTTGCCCCCGCGGATCAAAGAATAGACTTAGTACAACACAAGTGCCTACTCAGGAGGGAGGCAGGAGAGGAGAGTTCCATAGTGACGCTGCACTGACACAGCCAGTTCAAGGAGCACAAGCTGCTAAGGTGCAGAGCATAAACCCTCAGGTCCCAAAGCTGACCCAGAAGCCCACCAAGGTCACCACTACCAAAATGGTTAGAAACAAGGAGATAGAACTTACTTTGTATGTGTTTGACGTTGTGTACTGGCAAGAGTTGTCCCGTCAGCCATGCTGGAGAAGGTGAAGCCTATACTTGATACTAGCTACAAGCCCTACATCAGTGATGGCAATCAGGAGGATGACAAGGAGCCCCAGTTCTATCAAACCAATGAGGGACAGCTGGTGCTAAAGAAAGTTGCTGCGTTTTACACCAAGGGGCCCATGCCCTATGTTGTGCCCAATTCCAATGAGTTGACACCTACTGCTAAAAACCCTGCCCAAAAGCGCATCCCTGACATCAAACACATCATCCTGCTTAAGCTAATGCAGGAATTGGGTGACT
The DNA here is from genome assembly GCA_014839935.2 of Entomophthora muscae. NCBI lineage: Eukaryota > Fungi > Entomophthoromycota > Entomophthoromycetes > Entomophthorales > Entomophthoraceae > Entomophthora > Entomophthora muscae. The sequence goes on along the minus strand of QTSX02004571.1, from coordinate 65,376 downwards.
ACAAGGCGTCCGCAGCCATTGTTGGAGTGGATCCCAAATACGCCAGCAAGACCTTCCATAAATTCATTAATAGTGGTTGTGTCCTTGCCGCAGAGAAATCCTTGCGTGTGTCAACCATGCTCACCAAAAAGCACAAATGGGCAATCCGCCAGTGGATCACTTGGGACTGCCATCTTGAACTGGCAAATATACAGGCCATGATCAAGTCTGCTTTTGGGATTGAGGCCTCAATTTCCTTTTACTACATTTGGTGAAGGGAATGCAATTTTCTTGGAAAAAGCTCAGGGTATCCCCCTACAATCAGAACAGCCCAGCCAACATTGATGTCCAGAAAAATTACGCGGAGGCGTACACTGCCCTCAAAGCCAAGGGGACGGTGAAATTCTATTATATCAACAAATCATCATTTGCCTTGTCAATGTGCAATGAGTATGGGCATGTTCCCAGAGGCTCCAATGACAGGATGGCTTGGCGTGCTGCAGTCCGCGCCACAGCATACTCAATGGTGGCTCTCCTTGGTCCAAAGGGGGTCAAGCTCTACCAAATGATACTAGGCTCTCACAATAGCCGTACCTTTCTATCATTTCTCCAATTGATCTAGGAGCACCTGAGGCGCACAAGCCCGGGCTTCACCAATGTCATTGTGTTGTACAACATTGGTCCCCACAAGTTGGCTGACATTCTTGAGGAATTTTCATCAATTGACACAAGCATTGAAGTGGGCCCCCAGCAATTGGCCACAGCAAATATGCACCTTCTCTTCCTCCCCATCTATTTGCCCTTCCTAAATCCCATTGAGGAAGTCTTTGGGTGGCTCAAGCAAGTTGTCAAGTGAGGAACCCCAACTGGGACTGAGGACCTGTTTGATTTGCTTCAGGCTGGGATACATATCCTCCTAGCTGAGACTGTGGCCAAATTCTATGGCCACGCTAATTTGTTCATTCCCATGTGCCTAGCCAAACAGCTAATCAATTAAAGTCTTAGTGTATCCAACTTTTTTTATATTCTCTAATTTATTACTCAATATTTATTAATTATCTTTTTATATTTAGATGTTTCCACACCCGCAATCACATTCAGAAGATCCATCAATACAGTAGTTTTAAAAGCTATGGCAACAAGCAAAAATACTTCAGATTTAAACAAAAAAACTCAGATGTAAACAAAATTAAAAATAAATAAATCTATTTTAAATTGATATAAATATATTCCTTTTAATTTTGTTTACATTTGAGTTTTTTTGTTTAAATCTGAAGTATTTTTGCTTGTCACCATAGCTTTTAAAACTACTGTAGATGTAAGCAATTTCTTTATTTTATTGTATATTATTTTATTATGTCATCTGAGGTAATCCCAAACGCTCAGTACTGATCACACAAAAATATTTAAATCACTTTGGTCAAATAAATGTAAAAATAATTTTAAAAAAATTAAATGTAAAATGTACAAGTTAGAATTTATTTTATTAACGTATAATTTTATACTTTTATGAACCCTATTTCTGCAATATATTTTGAAAATCTTATTTGCTAAAATATTATTTGAAAAATTAATTATAATAAAAATATTGTAGAGTATAAAGATGTTTATTAGAAGAGAGAATTTATTACAAACACCTGTAGTGAGTTTGGCGGTATGTACCCACCCCACAATAGAGGTGGAGCACAACCTCCACTGCCACACTGTGGATGGTTGATACACCTGTATTAAAATACTCCCTCCTGCTGGTGAAAGGCAGTAGGGTCAGGTGGGTGAAGCAGCAGCTTTTCAGGCGGGGCTGCAAATCCAAAGATGCCTGCCAGGACCAGGGCGTCCTGGATCACATGATCAACCAAGTTGTATCCAGGGGGGACCTTCTTCCCGTTGAGTGCAAGCCAGGCCTTGTCAATCCCCAAAAGGACCCTGTCCAGGTCCTCAACAGACGCATCTATCCCAAAGAAGAATAAGAACCCCAGGTAAACAACCAGATGAAGCATTTGCCCTGCAAAGGCTTCTGTGAACTCACACACTTTATTATAGACCGCGCTGATCTTTATTGTTGTGTCTGGTTTTTGCAAAGACAGATCCATGGCTGCTGGGACCCCCATCTTGTTGGCACTCTAGGCCAGCCCAAAGTCTGCCAGGAGGATCTTGGTCTTCTTTACAGCTGTTGCGTCTGCAACAGCCAATTTGCCCACTGCGCGCCCAAAGTTCTCCAATAGGTAAGACAGGGTGTGCTCCACTGGGAAGCAGAAGCAAGCAGCTGCATGGGCCCAGCCCATCTCTGGTACATTCTTGAATGGGAGCGTCACCAGGACATCCCAAACAAGCTCAATGGAGTTTACATAGTAAACTCCACTGAGGGATACCGGGTCCAGGCAGACCAGTTGGGCATCCTTGTAGGCAGTAACTGCTCACTTGGATGCCCCCTTGGCATGTTTAAGTTCTGCCAACGCCTCCTGCGACATCAAAAAGGACCTGTGAATTCTGTCTTCAAGCTCCTTCACACCAGGGGGGACAGATACAATTGCTTGACCACGTGAGTGGCATAATTAGCATAAAAGGTGGCCGGGACAAAAGGGACCAGGACTCAGCGGAGTTCACCGTCTACGTTTTCTAAGAAAAAAAGGTAAGTGTTTTGAAAATTTATTAATTTTATTTTTTAGGTTAACTTCTTGTGTTTCTTCTTTGCCTGCAGCTTCAGCTGGCTTGGCCATTCTTGGCGCAATCAATTGCGCTGGCAATTTGGTGTCCTCTGCCCTGGCACGCTTTGCTGGCTTGAGATGTGCATACATCTCTGGGTCATCAACCCAGACGGACGGTGCAGAAAGATTATAAGCCTTGAAATGAAGCCTCTTAACCACCGTTTTCTGAATATTAGGTAATTGCTTGATTGTTATTTCTGATGTGTCAGGCATTTTGGTCATTAATGCCTTGGATGTCATCCTGTCAAGTTTCTTGCCTTCAAGGATGGTGGACTTCACCTTTGCTTTGACCTTGTGGTCAATATCTTTAATTTTGGCAATTGCCAAGTTGAGGTCCTTTAGAAGCTTTTTGAGTTCTCTCATTTTATTTTTTACTAACCTTTCCATATGTTTTTATAGCTTTTGCCCCAATAAATTCTGTATTATTTTGATGCTGTTGCCTCTTTGTTTATTCCTTTTTGTTTTCCCATCTACTACATTATCCCATCTTTTTACCCATTGTGTATATGTTTTACGCTCATCTCAATATGTGTTGTTTGCTTTATGTTGGCATTGTTTCCTTGATTACCATAGTATTTTTGGCGCTCAACATAGCCCCTTGTGAAAATATTAACAACAATTTGGTGATCAGCTAAATTTGAATTAGAAAATTATAGAGTTAACCTTTTTTAGATAAAGTTGTTACTGATCCAAATTCAAAACCTTCATGATAAACTTTAAGCAAATCAGGAACCAGGTGATAAAGTGATTGTTGTGAAATAAAGGGTCATTCAATAATTCTTTGATGCATATGCGCTAATTAATATGATTGGCTGTATGTTTGCTATTGTACGTTATTGCTGCTGTGGCAAGTTGTTGGTGGACTAGTGCTAACCCAGCAGCTGATTGGGCACTAGTCCATCAACAACTTGCCACAGCAGCAATGGCATACAATGGCAAAACATACAGCCAATTATATTAATTAGGGCACATGCATCAAAGAATTATTGAATGATCCTTTATGTCACAACAATCACTTTATCACTTGGCTCCTGATTGGCTTAAAGTTTATCATTAAGGTTTTGAATTTGGATCAGTAACAACTTTATCTAAAAACAGTTAAAACTATAACTTTCTATACAAATTTAGCTGATCACCAAATTGTTGTTAATATTTTCACAAGGGCTGTGCAAAGTGCTAAAAATAACCAGTTCTGGATCTAGATACATGGCATAGTAAATATATGATTTTATAGAAATAAGCTGAACATAAAAAATAAAAACAACTATAAACAAAGAGAACATGAATAATTGAAATTTTAAAGAAAAATATTATATAAATATAAAATGCTTGGTGACAGGGGTTTATTGGGGCGGGAGAGAATGATGCCTAGGAGGCAGAATAGCGCGGGAAGGAAGACATAGAGGCGGTGCTGGCCTGGGGGGTCTGGGATTTGGTGGGTTGGGCTTGCAGGTGAGGGGTGTTGGTGGCAGGGGTGGAGGCAGGAGGATTTTGTGTGATGGCTGCTATATAACACTTGTTGTATTCCTCATTGGTTATTGGCTGGATGGACTGGTAGGTGGCAGTGGCCCAAGGTGGAAGGTGCTTATCCTTACGTGATTGGTTGCCCATGTTCACATGGAAAACCATTTGTGCAAATAAGTCAGCCACATCTGGAGGCCAAAGATAGAATTGTGGTCAAGGACCCCAAGATAGTGGTTGTTAAAAGCCTGAGGGCGGCGCTCTTGTAGTGTATCTCCAATGTTAAAAGATAACAACATCACCCAGATGGATGTCTGTATGGCCAGCTGGGTACACAGAGGCCTGGTGCCCGCGTTCCTGGATGGCCTCAAGGGCGGTGGAGCTACCCTCCATCTGGTTGCTCAAGAAAACCTAGTATTTGGAATTTGAGCCATCCCAGGAGTCAAGTAATCCACCTAGGATGTGGCTGTATGAGTAGCCATCAATGAATCTGGGTTTGTCTGATAGTAGACAAAACCCTTGGCTGAAACAGCCAGAAATGCACCAATGAACGTCCCCTTCTTGAACTTATTCCTTCTATTCTTGGCGGCGGCTCTTCCCTGCTTGCCAAAATCATCAAAAGCTATTGATAGCTTGTAATAGGAAATGAACATGACATCATCAGTTAGACTATTCAGGCATTGGACCAGGGTTGATTTGATGGCGGTGTCATACAGGGAATCCTCAGCACCATCCCATTGGTTGCCAGCAAAATCAGTAAGAACCCGTATGGAAGCCACCTTCCCATACATCCAGAGCTGCACCATGCACTCAGACACCCAATTCCTATGGTGCACAAGTGCTTCGGACCTGGGTCAAGGGAAGCTTGGGATCCCACTGGAGGAGGTTAAGCATGATTGGGTATGCCTCAGATATTTGTGATTTGGGGGCCTTCTTGAGCTTCTTGGCCATCCCAATCAGATTACCCCTGTTCATCAGGTTGTTGAATTCCTGCATGAAAGTAGCTTGGGTAAATTGCAACTGGGTTGCAATGTGTTCCCAGGACAGGCCCTGTAGATTCAGTGCCACAATTTCCTGAAGAATTTGGGCGGTGATGATTTGTTGCTTGGGGCGCTGGGCTGTGGGAGCTAAAGCCTGATTGGCTGTAGGGGGCAGGTTGGCTGGTGGTAGAAAGTTTTTCCAAATCAAGATTGCCATCCTGATTGGTTGGTTGGTGGGCAGCTTGTGTGGGGGTGGGTATGGGAGCAGGGGCAGAGCTAGACACTAAGTGACTACTGAACAAGTCAAAGCCATATGGGTCTGGGGTCAGGTACAGGTTAGCATCCTTGTTGCCCACATCAAAGGCTTGGGTGTAAACAGGTGCCTTCACGTTCTGAGCCTTGCCTCCATTGAAGCTGGCTTGGCTGCTTGTGTTGTTGAAGATGTTGCTGTTGAAAACCATATTAAAAAACCTAGGATAAATTCACTAAAAGTAGAAGTTTAAAATTTTATGATTTGTTTTTATTGTAATTACCATTCCATATTTGGAAGATTCTCAAAACCATTCTACACAAATCAGGAGCCATGAAAATTAATAAAAATGCCTCTGTTCCTAAATTAGATAGCTGTTGATTGGCTATTAAACTGTTATTTTTCTATGTTAGGCTACTAATAATACACATCTTATGTGAGTTCATTTTGTTATGTGCTTGTGGAATCTCGCTTCTAGATTGCTCAAATTTTGTTTCATTTTAGTCCTTCTGTTGGTGCCTCATATGAATCCTGATTGGATCTTAATATACTCTGGAACAGCATCCATCCATTTCACTTGTTGCGTCAGTTCATTTTGTTTGTGGTTTGAACTATACCGTCTAATGTTTGATATAATTTTGTATAATAGGCTAGTGAATTTTTTTATTTGACAGTTCATTTATTAACTGAAGATATTTAAATTAATTGAATCCTGAATCTTGTGCGGCTTGGATTTTGTTCAAATCTGAAATTATTTTGTTTAAATCTGAGGTATTTTTGGTTGTTGCCATAGCTTTTAAAACTACTGTATACAAGGCTATAGATTTTAGAAATGTTGTTTGAATTACATAAAAAACTGATTTTTATAGCACAGTATTTTTCAAACCTGTTGAGATAAAAATATACTAGTCAGTTTAGAGCACATTAACTCAGTCTAAAAACAAAATAAAAAATTAAGAAATTTATATTGAATTACAATAGATTTGGATCAACTTTGATTTTGTTTTTAGACTGAGTTCATGTGTTATAAACTGGATAATTTATTTTTTTCTCAACAGGTTTGAAAACTAATGTTCTACCATCAAGACATGATCATGAAATTATAGATAATAATACATTTTATTGAAAATTATTGCAAATAATACAAATAAATTGCAATTATACAAAAAAATAGTATAACACACTAAAAATACACCAGAATTGCATTAAACTAGCAATCTGAATTAGAACATGTATATGATATTTCCAGTATGTTTTTTATTTGAAACTAAAATTTTATTGATATTTCATTGAATTGTGGATGTTTTATTGAATGTTAACTATACTGGACTGTATTTCCAGCAATGTCAATTTAGTGTCATGTGCAAAACTCAATGTATTTTGTTTAATAAAATATATTGTAAATATGGCCTTTATCATTTTAATTTATATAAATGGTCTGTGTTTATATTAGGTAGCCATTAACGCTTAGTATAAAAATTGATACATAGTGCATTTTTAAAGCCTGCATATTTACCTATTGATAATGATTCTGTAAGATTTAAGTTGAATTTTGCAAGTTAGCAATAATTTAATGGATCAAGAAATCACTATTTATGACCATTAATTGGCTGATTTTCTTTGCTGTGGCAATTGTGAATTTTATGATAATTAAAAACTGGTATCCCATTGGTTGGTTTCACATCCCATCACACAAGTGATAGGAAACATGGTTGCCACCCCGGCCACATCCAGTATTGGAATGCAACCACGTTTCCTATCACCTGTGCAATGGGATGTGAAACCAACCAATAAGATACCAGCACGTAATTATCAGAAAATGCACAATCACCATAGCAAAGAAAATCAGCCAATTAATGGTAATAAACATTAATTTATTACTCCCATTACATATTATTACCTTGCAAAATCTGAATAAAAAGTTTACAGAATTGTTATCAATAGGAAAATATACAGGCTGTAAAATAAACTATGTATCAATATTTGTACTAAGCGTTAATGGCTTTCTAATATAAACACAATACATTTTAAATAAATTACAATGAAAAGACCTTGTTTATAATAAATTTTATTAAACAAAATTCATTGAGTTATTTACATAATATTAAAATATCAAGAGTTGACGTCTAATTGCATTAAATATAATGCAAAATTTATATTTGGGGTCCTTAATTTATTATTGATAATAAAAAAATATGTATGCTAATATTTTTATGTTATTCATAAAATATACAACATTTTATTGATTATGAGGATATCAATAATGTAAAAAGGATATGTTATTAATTATAAATCAAAAGAAATAATATCAATTTTAATCAGATTTCACAAAGAAAAGTTTTAATTTACTCATCAAAGGACGGGAAGGAGAGGGAGTGGGCAGAATGCACATTGCCATTATCTGCACCCGTAAAAGGGACGGCATCAGAGGTAGTGATAAGGGAATGTGTGGTGGTTTGGGAGGCAGGGTTGAAAGGCAGATGTCTTGGTCTTGATGGGGGAGTTGGGAGGCAGGGGTTGTTGACTGGGAAGAGGCAGTAAGAGCTGATTGCTTCAATTTCTCAAATTCTTCTTTTGTCATATATTCAGGCTTGACAAACCAAATAAATGAGCGTGGGGGAGGTGGGAGTCCTTTCTGGACCTATCTCTATCACTTGCATAGAAGATGATAGAATCTGATAAGTCCTGGGCAAACATGAAAGTGAAAAGCTCATACTCCTTCTCAATTTAGGTGCACGGTTCATTGTAGGTGGCAGGCTTTAAGCGCCTGAGGGCGGAACCAAAATTGTAGAGACATACATCTGCAATATGCATGTTGTCATAGTTGATGGGGTAGGACCAGCAGGTATGCCCTGCAGCCCTAATTTCCTTTGTTGACAATTCCTGCTGCTCCATATCTGCACTCAGTACAACTGTGTACATGGCTTGTTGAGTAGCCCACTCCTCCTGCATGTCCTTAAGCTCTGTATGATAGGCATACCCATATGCAGTGCTTGATATTTTCAATTAATGATTGCCACCCCATGGGGAAACTGCCAACAAAACCCTAACAAATTGATACAAGATTGGGCCGCGCTAGTAGACGTCTGATTGGATTTGCTTCTCTCCAAAGTCTTGGATACTGGCCAAGATCTTGGTGCATGACAGGGAGATGACGTCATTATGCATCCTCATTGCCCTCTCTTTAATAAAATTAATGATGGGCAAATTTTAGGGGTTGGTATCCACCAAAGTGGGACAAGTGAGATCTTAATTGGACAATATTCTTGCACCAACCACAACTCTGTGCATCCACAAATTGACTGTTCTTTTATTTGTGAAAACTCTGTGGAGTACCAGTTGGAGACACACCTGGACCAAGGGCATCTGCAGGTCATGTTCCTTGATAGCAATCATAAGAGGGTAGGCTTTTTCACCTTCAGTTGAAGTACAGGCACCATTTGGGGTCTTCTTAGGGGGCACAGTTGGCATGGGCTTGCAGGGTTGCAGCCACAGTGGACTTTGCCAAGCCCATCACAGCTGCTAATTCCCCAAGGGACATAAGCATCCCTTGCTTTTCAACCATTTTGAGAATAATTTCTGGTGTGATTAACTTTCTTCTACGTCTTTCAGGCTGATTGGGTGGAGGTGGAATGTGTCTGTCTTGGAAACCAGACGTTGACATCTGATTGGCTGTTTCTGGATTCTGGCTTACTTGGATTCCCCTTGGCTAAATTGTCCAATTATGGATGCTAGTGTTGATACATTATTTGGATTAGCAGGAGCCTGTTTGTGATGGGCAAACATGGCCATGATTGAGGACACAGGAGAAAGAACACACTCCTGGGTAGTGCTTGGGGAGGGGCATGCAGAAGGGAATGACCATATATACAGGCTTCACTATTAGAATACTGTCATATTTATAGCAGTATAGGGTGCTAGTTTATACAAACAGTTAGTCAGAATTCTAACTCTTAATACTATACATGTAGATGATATAGTGACAGCCTTTGCTAGGACAGAAGAATATAAAGATATAATGACAAAACTGTTATTAATTATGATAGTGCTGCAGTTATATAGTAGGAGGCGGGGAAATTTCCACCAGGGGAAAGGAGGCAGAGACAGAATGACCTTCCTAAAGGAGGAGAGTGGAAAGGTACAGTAGAAAGAGCCGTGCAAGAGAACAGCCAGTTTCACGCGCCTTGCCAAATGGAGGCAAGTGGCAATATTTACGTTGTCCTATTTGTAACCTCAGAAGTAAAGCCCACACCTGATGCACATTTAAAAAGCGCTTTGAACACCCATTTTCTAGGCGTTTTAAACGTAACTAACACTATCAAAACCAGGGTGAGATAAAGCAACTGTGTGATTGTTTTATTGCTTAATCCCTAAGTGAGCATCTATCATCTAATGAATTTAAATCTGCAATATTTCTCTCCACTGGATTAGACAACAGGGTTACAAAGGGCTTGGTGTCTCTAGTTTGGTGGGGGTTTGTTGCCCAATCCTTGGTCATTGGCTTTGCAGATCTGGAGGCAACCAGTTGTTTCCTGGCAGCAATTTGGTGGTAGAACAGTTGGTGCAGTATTAGAAGAGTCTTGTCTGTCTCTAATAAACACTTTGTGCTTTCATTCTTATTTCTCATACTTTGGTGCATAACTATTGCAAACAGGACAACAACCCATTTAATTTTTTAATTAGGCTTTTGTTCTTTTGGGTTGTTCTCCTCATTGGGGCTTACTCTTGGTCACTAAGAGCAGCACACATATACTGAGCGTGTACTCTAGTAATCATTTGTCCAGAATGGGGCTCCTTAAGGGTGTAGTGTTGCAACTGAGTTTCCAGACTCTCCTGCTAATGTATCTTACAATACACAGGGGGCGCTCAATGAGCCGCCCCTTGACGTATCTAACGTTATGGATTAATCTGATGACAATATCAAATGGCAGGTACTTAATCCTAATTAGGAGCGCTGCAATTTGACTTGCTGATTCCCGTACAAGTTATTCCTTGGCTCCAAACCTTACATGGAACTTCCCACTATACCACCCCCTTGTGGCCTTGTGGCTTTCCCCATATAGTATATTAATCACAATATTCTACAATAAACAATACCTTATTCTTATTATTCTGTCCTTTCCATTGGACTGTTGTCTTCCCCAATTCCAAATACTGAATCTTCATTGGTTCAGTTGCAACAGTGATAGCAGAAGTAGGTTATTGATCTACCTAAAACATAATTCCCCCAAGAAAGGACAGAGTATGGGCCGTATGGCTACTCCCCAACAAGAGACCTTCCTGCCAATCCCTAAGGGGGACATCCCTGACAGGTACATCATCTATCAAGACCAGTTATTTCTCACCAGTGTGTACAATTAACTCCGCCTCAGGAAGTGTGACGCCAGTGTCACCCTGCCCCAGTCAGACCTGTCCCAGTACATGCTCAACCTTCAACTAGAATCCTTTGCTGGCGGCGTCAAGGGGGCCAACATTGTCAGTTGGCTCCAGTCTACTGAAACCCGCCATTTCATCTTCCAGGTTCTTGAGCCCATGTGGGTTGTCACTGTGTCTGGTTGCCTCATGGGGCCTGCTGCTGTGTGGTTCACCAACTGGGCCAGCCAGGAACTTAACGTTACCTGGGCGGCATTTTGAGATGCTGCCAAGTCCTGTTACAGCAAAACCTTCTCCTCCATTGTCGTGAGAACTCCTCTTCTAACAATCAAGAAAACTGGTTCTGTCCCTGAGTACCTTTCTGCCTGGCAACAAGCTCTTGCTGGCACCCCAGAAGCCGTGATCAACGGAAACGCAATGTTACTCACTCTCATCATCAATGGGTTTAAACCTCATATCTGCAAGTGGGTCCCTGTAGTTTGCTGTACCTCCATTGATGAATGCTATAAAGCCATTGTGGAGGCTAACAACCAGGCCTCAATGGGCTTCTGCTGTACCAGTGACGCTCCACCCCAACCACATACAACATCCGGTAATGACCACAGTCAAGTGGGCTGCTGCCAACCATGTCAGCAGGATAATGGGGCCATCTGCCCCCGCAAGGGGGAGCTTCAGCTAGTGCAGATTGAGAATCAGGGAAAATCCCGGGGGTTGTAGCAACGAGAGGCCTTACAACCCCACCTGACCCATCCTCTCAATCCCTGCTTGCAAAAAAAATCCCTGCAATTATAACATTCATGAATTCAAAACCCTGGATGTCTTCCAAGTCCACAGTGACAACCCTGTACTGCAAGCAAGTCACTCCTCAAATAAAGTAACATGCTTATCTTATCCCTTCTGTTTCTGTGGAAACACCCACAAACTATTGATAGATAATGGGGCCAACCACACTATGATAGACCAGGCGTTTGCCGACTCCCAACAACTGGACTGAGTGCCTAGCAGGATTGAGGCAGTACAAGTAGCTGACTCCCGCAGAGTTGCAATTATCCACAAGACAGTACCCTTCTCTGTGATAATGGGGAACGTTCAGGTTAAGCTCTCTGGGCCAATCATAGCTGGACTCAGCCACAACGTAATTGCTGGCCTCAACTGGCTTTGGCACAGACGTCCCTACATCAACTGGGATACATCTGTCATCACCCTCAATAGAAATGGAGTGGGGTTCCAGATTTACCCTGTGAAAATGAGCAAGTTACTCCATGATACTGTGTTTGTCAGAATAACGGAAACAGGCTTGTACAATTTCAAGGGGGGAACTAGACTTTAAACAATGTTCAGTCAAAGTTATCTGTGCTGAACCATCTGTGGTCCCTCCCTTGACCTCCTCACCACCACCAGCGCTTGCTGCACTCCTCAAGGAGTACAAGGATGTATTCAGTGAGACACTTGAACAACAACCTCCTCCTGGGAGATCCAGCACACTGTAAAACTTCAAGGATTGTTACCTAAAGCACGTCCATTATACCGTCTCACACCAAAGGAAGATGAAACCCTCTGCCAGCACCTTGTGGATGCGCTCAATAAGAGCTTCATTTGCCCCTTGCTTTCTCCATATGGGGTGGTTGTTTTCTTTGTAGCCAAGAAGGATGGGTCCCTTTGCCTGGTCACAGACTACAGCGCTTTAAATGAGGTGATGGTTAAGAGCAAGTACACACTGCCGCTGATTGACAACCTGTTCAATACACTTGCAGGCATGAAGGTCTTTTACAAGATTGATCTCACTGTGGGGTACAACCAGGTCCGCATTGCACCAGGGGATGAGGCAAAAACTGCCTTCTGCACACGCTACAGGTTGTTTGAGTTTTGTGTCATGAACTTTGGAATGACCTACACTCCCTCCATCTTTTCCATGTTGATGAACAAAGCATTCAAGGGACTGATTGGGAAATGTGTGGTTGTGTACCTTGAAAACATTATTGTCTTCAGTCAAGATCAAACCACACACCTCCAACACCTCTGTGCTGTCCTTGACACCCTTCAGAAAAAACATCTAAAAGCTAAAACCTCCAAATGCAAGTTCCTCAAGTCGGAGCTATTATTCCTTGGACACACCATCTCTGCCCAAGGGATAAAGCCCAACCCTGCTAAAATCAAGGCAATCACCAGCATGCTGCTCCCCACTGATGTGGGCCAAGTGCAAACATTCCTAGGTAAGGTTTCCTACGTGCTCAAGCTCATCCCCAATTGCAGGGAATTGATTGCACCTCTCACTGAGCTCCTCAATACCAAGCAGCGCTTCCATTGGACCCCTGCCAGGGATTGAGCCTTTGAGACGTTGGAGCAAAGGCTTATCACAGCACCAGTCTTACAGTTCCCCAATTGAAACCAACAGTATGAACTCAAGACCAATGCCTCTGACAGGGCCATAGAGGGTGTGCTAAGGGTGGAAACTGACAATGGCGTCTTCCTCCCCGTGGCATATGAGTCCAGAAATTTTACTGACTCAGAGCAACACTAGCCCATCCATGATAAATAATTGGCAGTCATTTTACACTGCGTTGAGAAGTGGTGCTGTTACCTGGAAGGTGCTACCTTCCCACCCCGCGTCCTGACAGACCACAAGTCACTCCAGTACTTCAAAACGCAGTCTCACCTGACACACTGCCAAGCAGGATGGGTGGAGCGCCTATCCCCTGACCAGTTACGCATTGAGTACAAACCGGGGAAGGAACTTGTCACAGCTGACGCTCTTTCACAACTCTACATAGCGTCCATCACTGGGGACAATGGTCTAGATCTAGATTGGCCCATGCTCTACCTCTGCCCTAAGGCAACACACTACAAGGGCCTTAACTTGGTCACCATCTCCAAGTTGAAGGACAACAAAATTCAGTTCACCACCAATGCTGGTAACGTCTGCCGCCGGGCAGAGACAGGTGAGAAGACACCTTATATTCCCACCACATAACAAGGAGACACCACCTTGCACTACCACCGAGCCCTGGGTCACATCAGAGGGTGTAACCTCTTCAAGATCATGAAATAAAAGGTTTGGTGGCCGTGCATGCATCAAGACATCTTGGACCTCCTCAAAATGTGCGTGTTGAGCAAAAAGAACACATCCAAACCTGCACCCCCCAAGTCTGTCCTGCCCATCAAGGCCATGGAACCCTTCAAGCAGCGGGCCCTCAACATTGTGGGGCCACTCCCCAAAGACAGACTGGGGAAGAAGTACATTATCACTGCCATTGACTACTTCACTTGCTGGCCAGTGGCCTGGGCAACAACCAACTACACCGCCACCACCATCACCCACTTCATTGGCAAGGAAATTGTGGCCCCCTTTGGGCAACCCAAACGCCTCATTACAGATGGTGGTCCCAAACTAGTTGGGCATGTCATGAAGGCTGTGGTGCTCATGGGTTGGAGGGATGTTTTGAGAGTAGCTGAGCAACTGGAAACACAACAGGACTATTATCTTCTTACTCAACAGAACCTCTATTTTTGGGCTCTGCAAGTAGTCTAAGATGTGTAAGTCAATTGTTGTGTATGTGTATAATTCTTGTTTATTGGGGACCCCTGGGGGTCTTTTTATACTTGGAGGGGAGGAGGGAAAAAAAGGGTGAGTCATGCTGACTAGGATCTAGACTGTTAGGCAATGAGCTTATTCTTGGAGGACTAAAACATACTGGGGAATATTCAGGAGGGAATGGGTTGGATTGGGCAAGAAGTAAACATTTGGGCATGTGATCTGAAGTCAGGTGGTTGCAGCACATAGTAGGGCTGTCTCTGGGTAAATGAGTGTAGAATAAGGTTTCAGGCTACTCTCTTTCAGGGTTCCCACTTTGGCAAAAAGGGGGGCAGAAGATTGCTATACCAATTTATATAGTGGGCACAAGCAATGGGTCAATAATCAATGCATCTGCGGCTAGCTGCAGAAGCTCCAATAGGTCATTAATTGTCATATAAAAACCTCTTTTGATGGGTCATCAATTGATGCATCTGCGGCTAGCTGCAGGTGTGTCAATTAGTCTATAATTGGAGACAACGCTATGTAATTTGGAGGGTTACCTTCCAATGATAATAACAAAAAAGGGCAGCAGTTCCCCTTATATTTATCCAAATAAGGAAGTATTCCAAATAAGGCAATACTAGGAAGTGGCGTCCAGCACCACATACCCCCAGATTAGGATGGGGCTTCATCCAAAAAAGGAAATTTGAGGCCCTCATAATGGTAAGTGAATGCACACCTGAAACCAATTTAAAACAGCCAATCAATTTTCAGATGGCCTAATGATATTTGGTGAATAGACTTAGAGGGGTGAGTCATGATGAATCACCCAAAGATCATCAAGCCAAATTAATTGGGTAAAATCAGGTATAAATAGAAGTGTCCTGAATGGTTTTCCTTAGTTAAAAATGTCATTATCTTCTGCCGCCTGCTGCATCTGCAAATTATCCGCCTCACTACAGGCCGTGTTAACTGATCTTTGTCAAGAAAAGCTTGAGGCCCTTGAACAGGGGGTGGGCTCCTCAATAGAACGGGAAGAACACATCTTGGAAGACCTCCCAGAGGAGGACCACAAAATTGTACAGGCCCCACTGACATCTGTAGCCTTTGCCATTGCGCCCAGTTGGGTGCACACTGCTGAGGGATGTTGTTACCTTCAACTGGACAAGGAGGATGAGCAGTTCAAAACTACCAAGTCCAACACGCCCAAGCCTTCAGGGCCTGAGGCTCAGGAGGGATCAAGTTCACAGCCTGACCCTAAAGATTGCAGCCCCCCAAGTTGCCCTGCTTCCCCGGCTACTCAGCGCCAACGTCTTTGCGACCTGGCCCGCAGGGCAGAGGTGACTTCACCAACCAGCGGCAAACAGGCCTTACAGGAGGTGATGGCTCAGGCTTCTCGCTATGCAGCTGCTGTGCAAGCAGCTTCTGAGGCTCTTTTTGATGAGCAGTGGCGCGTAGCTCCGGAGGCGGCCAATTGTCTGGGTGCAGATAATCCTGCTGAGGACACCCTGGTCCCTCAGGTGGCCATTGAAAGAACCTTTGCTGATATGGGATTGGATAATGTGACTATTACCCATCATGTGCCTGATTGCTCCAAGTAGGTACTTGGTTCCTACAGCCAGATGGCTACCAACGCGGTCTGGCTGGAGAACAGTCTGAAAACAACTACCAGGAGGTTAGGGCCGCCCTTCAGAATGAGCCCATGGTGCAGATCCTGGAGCTAATCCAAAATGAGGATTTGGTGTGGTTCTGGAACTCCTCGTTAAACGCCTATGCGTGTGTGCCTCCAGTGGAACACCTTCCTTCCTTCCTTGTCAAACCTTATCGACATCACACAGCTTGGGCTGGGATGTCAGGTGGCCAGGCCTGTTACTGCCTGAGTAGGTCACTTGGTGGAGAATGCCATGGCTGTTGACACCTGCCATGCCCTTTTTTCACTTTGACAGAATTTACCCGGCTGATTGCAGCTTGTCCTTGCAAAATGGTGGACGTCACCTTTGCCCGGAACGCCCTGATCTTGGAAGTGGAGACTTGGGGTGTTGAGCAGGACGTTTGCCCCATCTTGTCATACCACGGGTTCAATAGGGCTTCTCAGAGCCGACGGTACCGCCTATTTGCCAACCGGGTTGGAGAGTTGGACCCTAAATTGTATCACCAGCGGATATAAGCTCTCATTACTCTGGGCCTGTCTTTTAACCTGTCAAATTGAGCCAACCTGTCACACAAGAAGGTGGCCACTGCCATTGATGGCATGCGTGCCCAGATGTCTACAGGTTGCCCTGCAAAGGGATTTGAATCATACAAGTATATGATTCAGGATGCGCTTATCTTGGCAGCCATCTACACCAGCCACCATCCTCCCAAAAAAATGTTGCATGTACAACTGGATGCTGCAGGCTCCCATCAGCAACTGCGTGGTAGCATATGACAAAAATTGCATGTTCCTTTTCTTTGTGGCTGCCAAGGTCACTAATCACTATATGGGATTCATGACCCCTCATCCACTGCAAGAATAAACCCTTTTGCTTCTTCCATATTTATATATATATATTATTTTTTTCTGGGATAAATCCCTTTTTTATTTATGCAGGCTATACCAACAATTGGTCTCTTCAGCCTGATCCTATGAAGGGGTAGTAGGATACCTTGCTTCATCAATTTTTCTATATTCCTACGTAATGTTTCCTCTGCTGCCCTATATAGAAGAGATAATAGCAAGGCCAGCAGAGGTTGTATAAGACTGCATGGCCTTACTGAGGGGTGCCTATATAGGCAGAAGTTGGCAAGGGGCAAGGGGACTCCTTGTCAACTACTGGGGCTGCTTTCATAAACTTGGCATGTACTCTCTGATAAGTTTGACCAGAGCCAATATGTTGAACTGTGTATGCATCAAAGCTACTTTTCTCAATTACCACAAATGGGCCTGAGAATATTGGAATGAGCTTGTGGGGACTTCCAGAAGTACAAGCCCTGGAGACAAGTACGTGTTGGCCAATCTTGAAAGATGCTAGTTTGGGACAATGCTTTATGTTGCGGGCAAACGCAGCACGCCAATTTGTCCCCATAGTGTTATATGCTTCATAATGCAGAGTTATTAATCCTTTGGTGAGGGCTCTCAGGTGGTCATCAGGGGATCTACCTGGTTCTAACTGATAAGTTTCCAGAAGACCTGGTAGGGAGGGTTGTTGCCCATACACCATCTGGAGGGGGGAACAAACAGTAGCGGTATGACTAGTTACTTGATATGCCATAAGTGCCAAAGGGACTAATGTATCCCAAGACAAGCCTGAATCTAACATGAGCTTTTTGAGGATAGTCTTAAGGGTGTTGTTGACTCGTTCAACAGAGCCATTTGTCTCTGGGTGATACAGAGTAGATTTTGTGTCCTTAATTCCCATGACCTCGTTTAATTCAGACAGAAGTTTGCTTGTGAAGTTGGTTCCATTATCTGTCAAAATGGTGTGTGGACAGCCATGATTGGCAATGATGTGTGATAGAACAAATTGGGCAGTGTGCTTGGCCGTAGGGGCAGGAATAGCCTTGGCTTCAACCCATTTGCTGAAATGGCCAATGGCTACAATAAGATATCTATTCCCACAACTAGTCTTATTTGGGCCTACTAGTCCTACCACATCAATGCTAACCGTGTGAAACACGTGGGTAGGGGGATGCAATCTATAGATAGTGTCCTTGGGTAGGGGACAATACTTGGAGCAAGTCATGCAGCTTTGACAATATTCTAATACGTCAGTGTACATACCTTCCCAATAGCAATGTGATGCAAGTGTTGCCATCATGTGTTTCTTGCCTGCATGCCCAGTGGCTAGGTTATGAAATTGTTTTAATATGGCTAGCTGCCAAGAGGGATAAATGTATGGCAGTTGATGTCCCTTGACTTCCTTATATAGACAGCCGTCTCTAATTGTGGTGTTATGAGCAAGCTTGGCGAGGGCTTTCTGAGCCTCAGGCGGGGTATTGTCCCATTTGGAGGGAAAAGGAATGAGATCAAACAAGCCATCTCCTTTGGGGGCAAGGGCTGCTACTAGTGGAAGTCTAGATAATCCATCAGCGTTGGTGTGCTTGGCTACAGGGTGGTGTACAAGTTTGTAGTTGTATGCCTGCAATCTCACTGCCCAACAAGCCAATCTCCCTTTGGGGTCCTTTAGGTTAGCTAGCCACTTCAGGGAGGAATGATCAGTCACAACTTTGAAGTGGGACCCATAAAGGTAGGGGCAGCACTCTTCAATACCATATAAGACTGCTAAGCACTCTTGTTCAGTTACTGAGTAGTTTTGTTCATGGACATTCAGGGTTCTAGAGAAATATCCAACGGGGTGATTGTGGCCTTCATCATCCAATTGGGACATTATTTTTCTTGTTATGCCTAGGCACCAGATTGGTTATTTTATAACTTAATCACATTATTCATATTCAAATTATTCAGAAAGAGTAAAATATAATCAATCCCAAATATTTAATTGATCTTGGGCTTGGGTGATTTTTTAAAAAATAATTCATTGATTTTATAATTGAAAATTGCAACTTATAGTACTACTGAAAATATCTTAAGTGCTACTACAAACCAAAAATATTTATGATGAGTTGCATAGGAGAGTAATAGCAGCCTCAAAGCTATAAATGCTATTACCCTATCTTTGGCTCATCATAAATATTCTTAGTTTGTTTCAGAAAAAAAGGTTGTTGTTTTTGAAAGACTGATAACTCTATTTAAAATACACCCTCTAGTAAGCTGCCCTACTTCATGAACTTGCCCCAATACACTACTAGCATCTTCTGATATTTTTGTTTCTCTGGTATCATCACGTGATTTCAAATGATAAAATATCTCAGAATATTCTGAGAAGCTTTCAAATGTTAAAGGTGAAGTATATAACTTCCCATCTTTCATCAAATATGAAAGATTAATGCGCAGATTTTTAACTTCAAGCTCTCTTTTTATAGGCCTAAATTTCCTTTCATAAATATAAAAAAATGCTTTTTGGGAAACAATTAAACCAGTTAAAGATGAATTGTATAATTCTTTTCTTCTTTCTTCTTTCTCAAAAATATTTTTTAGATAATTAAAGTTGTTAATATAAAGTACATTTTCTTTTTCCTTTAAAATTTTTGATATTACACCAAAGTGACCATCAACAATGCTTTTTCCATGGCATTCAACAAAACGGTTATATTTTATGGAACCCTTAATATATTTAGGTGCCTCTTTAAATAAGTAATATAAAAATTCATATGATCTAAAATGATTTCCATTATCTGTCCATACTTTTATATTTTTTATTTTTTTAAATCTATCTAATTTAAGAAGACTTATTAGACATTCACCTGAAAATAAAGAATCATGTGATAATATTTGAGACAAAAAATCATGATATTCATATTTAATTTTATTGTTTTCTTTAAAAACTAATGCAAACCCTAATAATGAGATTGGTTTTTTTGAATAAAAACAATTATTGGTCTCAATTGGACCACCTCCAACCTTTAAGTTTTCTTTATAATCTATAACTACAACACAAGACTCATCATCTAGTTCATTAATATCTTTTTTATATTCACAATTTTGATGAACATAAAAGTCTTGGTGCTGATTAATAGTCTTTAAGTCATTGTCTATAGATTCTGGTAATGGTAAGTTTTTACTTTCACATTCTTCCTTCTTTTTTTCTAGTGAATTTTTTAAATTACAAATATTGCACATATCGGTTTGTTTTTTACTTTTTATTATATTTTTAGGGATTAATTTATAGTAAGTGGAAATTGAAACTGAAATTTCATTTTTTATTTTCATATTTTCATATATTTCTTTTTCTGTTTTAAGTAGAGAGTATTTAATTTCAGTTGAGTAATTACTCATCTCTTTTTCTATATCTTTATAAATTTTTTCAGGTACTTTTTTTGTAAACTGGCTTGTTTCAAAAGAATTTTCCAGCAATTTTTTAATTATTTTTTTAGTTATTTCTTTTTTTAATGAATAGTTATTATTTTTTTGGCTTTTTTTGTTTAAGCTTACATTTTTATTTTTATTTATTTTTCTTGAGTATTCAAACTCACTTTTGGTTATATTAAACCCCATATCATTAAGCTCTTTTAAAGAGTAACTGGAAGTAACCAGAGATCGCAAGGCTGGGAGATGTTTTTGGGGAGAAGATTTCATGAGATCCTTTAAGTTTTCAATGAACTCATTGCCTTTTTGATTTTGAATAGTTGGCAGGAACTGAGCTTTCCCAAATTCAGTTTGAGTAAGGAAGTGCTTGATGAAATTATCAAGATCATCACCAGCAATAAAGAGGAATGCCTTTTTTAACATTGCAATTCTCTCTCTTTTTGTTGAAGCTCCCAAGGAAAAAAAGGGTATCATGGAAGAAGTAAATTTAACTGAGGACATGGTAGTATTTTGAATCTGTAATTAGGTCAGATCTTTGATGTGTGCCTTAATGATGGAGTAGTTATGATCAGAATGTGGTCTTTGAATTGGGTTATTTGGATTAGAAACTTTGTGGTACTTTAGCTCTTATATACCAAGCTAAATGACACCATTCTGAAAGAAATGGTGTGATAGCTTTTATTATAGTTTGAACTTGAATTTATGTTTGCAGAAATTAATTAAATACCCAGTTTTCATGCACAAGTGATATATGTGAAGCAGCTAAGCATTATTATTACATCATATCCTCTTTGTAATCAATGCAAATCAATTAAAATGATATATTCAGTTAATTGTAACTCTTCCGCATATTTTTAAAATGATAAAATATTAAAGAATTCCATTTAATGAATGCTCAATTTGAGGTTCAAAGCTCACTTGAACCTTAAAATCAATCTAAACAGTGATAAAAACATCCTAACTTCAAACTATCATAAAATCCTAGAGAATTGAGCTTTTTAAATAAAATAAAATGCGAAAATAAAGCTCTCAATCTTATCTTTAATTTCGTCAAAAAAAAACATCTGTTGTGTATTCAAAAAAGAGTATTTATTAGCTTTGAAGTGATCTACTTTATATCATTAGATATAATCATATAATAAAATCTGGATTATGCTCTTTTAAATTACTTTTGCTTTAATATTGAGCATAGTATACATATTAAAAATTTTACACCAATAGAAATATAAGATTCTTAGCTTCATTTTGATAGTTTACAGTGTGAAAAAATATTAATTTTTCATTGAGTTATTAATGTTTTAAATATAAATTGTGTAATTAGTTACTTTTTCAAAATCGAACTGTGTTATGCTGCAACTTGAGCAGCATGTGCATTAGAAAATGGCCTAATCTCTAAAATAATGACCCAATTGTCAAGGACCACTCCTACTGCTACTAAGCTGGCATCTGTGTACATAATGAACTCTTTAGAGAAGTTGGTATATGCCAAAACTGGGGATTCTACCAAAGCTTGCTTGAGCGCCTTGAACCCAATTTGGCAATCATGGTCCCATACAAATTCTACATCCTTTTTTAGGAGGCAAAAAGGGGTTGGGCCAGATTGGCAAATGCTTCTATAAACCGGCAATAGTAAACAACCATTCCAAGGAAGCATTGTAGGTCCTTGACAGTGGTGGGGGCAGCAAGTTTGGAGATAGCTGTTACCTTGGCTGGGATAGGGGCAATGCCTTTCTTATTGATGATGTGGCCTAGGAACTCAAGGTTTTCCTTAAAGAATTGACACTTTTTTGGCTTGAGTTTCATCCCTATCTTGTCTAGCCTGATGAAGACCTGCTCTAAGTCTCTAAGATGATCCTCAAAGCTTTTTGAATACATGTTGATGACATCCAAATATACAAGGACACAGATGGACTTTAGGTTGCGGAAGGTGGTGTCCATAAGCCTTTGAAAGATGGCTGGGGCGTTGGCTAGTCCTTGCGGCATCTGGGTTGGTTGGTACAGACCATCCACAGTCACAATGGCACATTTCTCCTGGTCTTCAACTTCCATAGGTATCTGCCAGTAGCCTGCTACAAGATCCATGACTGAGAAGAACTGCTCGCCTCCCAGCTTGTCCAGCATGTCATCAATCTGAGGTAAGGGATATCTATCTTTCTTAGAGATGGTGTTCAACTTCCTGTAGTTGATTATCACTTGATTGGTTCCATCTTTCTTTTTTACTAGGAGCAGAGGGCTGGCCCAGGGACTATTGTATGGTACTAAGATACCTCCTTCTAATAATTTATCAACTTCCTGTTGGATTATCTGATTAGCCACGGGGGATTGAAGGTATGCGGTCTGGAATAGGGGCTGTGCTTCCCCTGTGTTGACTTTATGGAAGCAGTTATTGGCGCAGCCCAGCTCGGCGTCAGAGTTGGCAAAAAGGTGCTTGTACTTCTTGATGAGCTCCATAAACTGTTCCTTCTATTGCAAGTCTATGTCCCCAATTTGTTTGTCTTGTAGGATGGGTACTATTAGGTCATGACCAGGGTCCTTTAATCCTAGCTCATACAGCAATCCAATGGAATAGGCAGAGGAAATAGATTTATTTGAGGCAATTTTTAGGAAGGCTACCCCAGAGTTGTGACCAATTTCTAGAGTAGAGGAGTGAGGGTTGGCCACCAGGATAGTGAGCTCATCAGTGGTCTCCCCTGGGATAAGATGGTTCGCAACTGTAGGCATCCCAGGACGTGAAAAACCTAGTGCTGATATTTCCCCATGCAACCTTTTAGGTATGCGTAGCTTGATACCTGTTCCT
This sequence comes from Entomophthora muscae, assembly GCA_014839935.2. NCBI lineage: Eukaryota > Fungi > Entomophthoromycota > Entomophthoromycetes > Entomophthorales > Entomophthoraceae > Entomophthora > Entomophthora muscae. The sequence continues at coordinate 42,412 of QTSX02004571.1, read as the reverse complement.
ATGATAGCTTGGGATTTAGGAGGGATACCTACACTGTCCTTTGATCTAATTAGTATAGGGTTGTTGTAGCAAACAGTGTTTGGCAGCTTGCTTATTTGAGTTGAGTTGGTTTCATATGGAATCCCTATCATCCCAGATGAGCAGGCCAGCAGGATGTATCCTCTAGGGTTCATGCCTTCAGGAGGGACTCTAGGCTGGCCATCTGGTGTCAAGAGGGGGGATTCCTGGCCTAGAAGGTGGGACGTACCAGTCTTATGATCTATGGTGGTCCCAAACTGGTCCATAAAGGAGGAACCAATCAATACGTTGTTGTTCTTGGCTTCCAGGACTATGGCTGGGCAGGTGACCACAGTATCCCCGAACTTCAACAGGACTGAAGAGTACGCGCCTTTGGATCTGGCGGGATTGTTGCCTGCTGTACCAAAGGTTCTACTGCACTCAACATCTGGTGGGAAACAAAGCCTACGGGTGATTTGGGAGGATAGGATTAAGGTCAGTGCACTGCTATCCAGGACGGCACAAATTGGGATGCCAAATACCTCAGTTTGTACCCATGTGCTTGAACCAACCAAGAGGCCATTTCCACTTTCTACCTGGCAGACAAGGGGGGAATTTCTTCCAGCTCTTTGATGGCTTTCTGTAGGGTGGGAAGGATGTGGACAATATCACTTAACAGAGTAGTGATCACAGTTTTTGAAAGGGCTTCAGTTATGTCGCTGATAGTGGGATGGGTTTTCTGGAGGTTCTGAGCCTGAAGGATGTATGGCAAGGCAGGATCAACCTTCAAGGAGTTTATTTCATGGGGGGTACTTCCTTGTGGGTTGAGGCTTTTGTGCGTGTGTGATTGGCCACAGCCATTATTAATGAGTTGGGGCTAGGGAGATCGGGGGGACCTTTTTACTAGGCAGAGACACACTGGTCCTGTGTGCTCTGCTTAGTAGTTTTTTGGCCCTTCCAAGGCACTATCCTCTTGCAATGTGTTGGGCAAGACGTGTACACTGGGTTTTGAGCCAGCGGGCTCTTCTTTCACGCCTAGTTGATGGTGTGGGCAGTTTCGTGTGAAGTGTCCTTTCTGTCCACACTTAAAGCATTCTTGTTCTTCCATGAGTTGTCTTTCTGCATAGAGAACTCTGTCATTGTCCTCTTTGTATTCCTCCACCACATTTATTAACCAGCGGGATGGATACACAGGGCGTGGGGCCTGGCATAAGGTGTGTTGTTGGAGGGAGGCGGCTATGCAAAGCACTGCTTGGGTTGACGTAGGTGTCAACAGCTGTGGGTGGAAGACAGACATGTGTGGGAAGGGGCGGATTGCATGGAGAAGAGCTGTTGCTGCTTCTCGGGGAGTCAGGAAGTTGATAAACATTGGGGTTTGAGCCTAAACCCTAAATCTTCTACCAAATTCTGGAAGCAACTCATCTTTTTTCAGAGTGATAGTCAAGAAATTGGCCTTCTTGTCCTCTAGCTGTTTTGGGGAGCCATAGGTATCTTCAAGGATATTTTTAATTTCCTTGTAAGACCCCTCCCCTTCACTAAGAGAGTCAACTACGGTGGAAAAGGCAGTTTTGTCCAGGCTATTCAGCAGTTTAGCGCGGGCAACTGGCTCTGGACTATCCCTGGTCATAAGCTCAAATCTTTTGAGAAAGACATGAATATTGATGGGTCCTCCTGGTTTGAACTTGGTGTTTAGCTTGAGACTAGGGCCAGAGCTTGCACGAGAGTCCCATGAAGAAAGGCCGGGGTTGGAAGAGGCTGGTCCTGGAGGACCATAGGGCGGTCCTGGGGGCCAGGCAGCGGCCCAGGTGGTCCTGAGGGTCGGCCTGGTGGGGGTTCTGATGACCCTGGGGGTCCTCCAGAGAAAGCTCTAGGATAGCCTCAAGGTGGAAGCAACGGCCCAGCGGGGGTGTAAGCCCCATAGGGGTAACTCAATTAGAAGAAAGACCCCTCTTGTGGATATGGTTGGGGGTTAGGGCCTGAGTACCTGGAAGGGGGAAGCCACCAAGGGTATTGCTGAGGATGTGAGTGTCCAGGATTTGGGGGGGTCTCCCAGCGTGCGGTTGCAGGGTCTACCCTAGGATCATAGCAGGAGCCAGTTATGGAGTATTGGGGAGGTGCTCCCTGGGGGTTTGATTGGCAGCAGTTGGTACTGAGGTGGGGCCGGGAGTCAAGATGTCCAGGATAAGCGGGAAGGAGGTTGGCATTGGGGCAGAGACCCCTTGGGTAGCCCAGGGGAAACTTCAATATGTCTCTCCAGCCGGGTGAGCACTGGACAAGGCTGTTGTGGTTTCTACTGACTTGAGGACAGAACACACTACTTCTTCCAAGGCCGAGGCAGAGGCGGATGTTGAGCCTGGTTGAGTGCTACCTAATCCTCCTAGGTTCATTGAGTCAAATCTTTTGGTCAGTTTGGAGATCAGCAACTGTAGGCTAGTGTCCTTCTCCTTAAGAGTGGAGAGTTCCTTGTCGTAAGTGGAGGCGTGGGTTTCCTGCTTCTGACTCAGGATGGTCAGCTCCTGTTGGACGCGCTTAAGCTGGGTCCTCAATTGTTGGATGAGGCCAAGGTGTTTGGTTTGGTTGGCCTCGGTTTCCGTCTTGAAGGCAACCTGGTCCGCCTGTAGCGCTTCTATCTTAGCATAGGCTGCGTTGCCATCAGTTCCCACAATGTCCAGGTCTTCCCGTGTTTGCGCGAGATCATTTTGAAGTAAGTCAAAGTCATTCTTCATGACCTCTAGGTCATCCTGAGCCTGGTTGACTCTAGACATGGCGTTCCCAGCCCACCGGTTGCAAGCCTCTTGGATATCCGTTAGCTGGGCCTGTATATCACTGATGTCTACGTCATGTTGGTTCAAGTGACCTTTAAGGTTGGCCACTTCTTCAACCAAGGGGTGGACTACTTGCTGTTGGAGGGCGGAGTGGTCTTTGGGTATCTTCCAAGCAATGGTCATGGTTTCTGAGTGCATGGCTCCCAGAACCTCATGCTCGTGTCTGATCTGGTGAAGACGGTCTTGAAGGGGGTTTACCGCTGACTCAGTGTAGTCCCTTAGTTGGTTCAAAGCTGTGATGGTTTGTTCACTTCTAATATGTTGTTGCTCTAGTCAATTTACCAGTGCGGTTATCATAGGGTGGTTAAATTGGATCAGATAGGTCTTGATCCTCTGAGTGTTGTATATGGCAGTGGAGGTGAGAACATCCTCATTCTTGCTCAGAAACCGGTGGACATGTTCCATATTGGATATGGTGGGGTCATCAAAGGGGCCAGAGTGAGCAACTTGGTGCATTGGTAGAGGAAGAGCACTAGGGACGGACCGGTAGAATGGAGGAGCAGTAGGGACGGGAAGAGGCTCTATACGTGAGACAAACGGGGCATGAGAGCTAGTTTGCTCGAGGGTTTGACGTCTTTGGGGAGGGGGCACAGGATTTCCGGACAGAGCCCTAGGGTGGCAGTGGTCTTCACTTGATGTAGATGACCAAGATGGAGTCTGAGGAAGATTGGCGGGAGGTTCCTCATCCACCTCAAAGAAGTCCTCTATGGGGTCCTTGTCTGAGGCAGGGGAGGGGCTTCGTGGGCGGACTGAGGCAGGGCGCCGTCGTGTGGGCTTGACAGCTTGGGGAACGGAAGGGACAGAGGCAGGTGGGCGAGGTCTAGGTTGGGCTTGTGAGGGAAGGTCAGAGACCAGGGCAGCAGGTTCCTCAACCTCTATAGGCAGTTGGGGGGATCCTGTGCTAGGGGTGGCCTGACCCTCAGGGTGGGGGACTTTGGTGGGGGTTGAGGCCTGTTCAGTGTTGCAGGGCCAACCCCAGCCTCTGCGTGCCAGAGTTGGACAGGCAGGGCGTGGTGGGCTAGCGTTGCGTCGAGCGTAGTTGGCGGTGAAACAGCGTGTATGGTCCATGGTTTCGGGGTCACAGGTTCGGTCCCTGGACTAGAGATCTCCGGCAGCAGTGCGACGGGCAGTGGCAGATACCCCTGTAGTGAGCACCAGAAAATGTGGTGCTCAAGGGTTGGAGGGATGGTTTGAGAGTAGCTGAGCAACTGGAAACACAACAGGACTATTATCTTCTTACTCAACAGAACCTCTATTTTTGGGCTCTGCAAGTAGTCTAAGATGTGTAAGTCAATTGTTGTGTATGTGTATAATTCTTGTTTATTGGAGACCCCTGGGGGTCTTTTTATACTTGGAGGGGAGGAGGGAAAAGAAAGGGTGAGTCATGCTGACTAGGGTCTAGACTGTCAGGCAATGAGCTTATTCTTGGAGGACTAAAACATACTGGGGAATATTCAGGAGGGAATGGGTTGGATTGGGCAAGAAGTAAACATTTGGGCATGTGATCTGAAGTCAGGTGGTTGCAACACATAGCAGGGCTGTCTCTGGGGAATTGAGTGTAGAATAAGGTTTCAGGCTACTCTCTTTCAGGGGTCCCACTTTGGCAAAAAGAGGGGCGGAAGATCACTATACCAATTTACATAATGGCACTTGTGATGGGTCATTAATTGTCATATAAAAACCCATTCCGGTGGGTCACTCTCCGACGCATCTGCGGCTAGCCGCAGGTGCGTTGATTAGTCTATAATCGGAAACGACACTATGTAATTCGGAGGGTTACCTTCCGATGATAATAACAAAAAAAGGCAGCAGTTTCCCTTATATTTTTCCAAATAAGGAAGCATTCCAAATAAGGCAATACTAGGAAGTGGCTCCCAGCACTACACAAGTTCATAAAGATGATTGAAGATAACTCTCATATGATATCATCTAAAGGCATGGCCTGATGTCAACCAGTGAATTTATGAGTTCTACTCCCCCTCAATGAACCTTCTCCAACTCCCTAATGACCATGTTACTTTTTAACACCATCTTTGAACTCAAATAAAATTTTGTTCCCTTTAAAAAATATAACATTGGTAAGCCACTTGGATCAGGTGATGCATCTTAGAGGAGTAGTCTATTATTTTAATTCAGATTAAATAAAATCGGAATGTACAAGCTAACCATTTTTACTTTAACTAACATTTATGTTTAAAATATTTATAATTTGAATTGGATCTCATTAAACTGACCAAGCTCTCTTTTCTTTGGTAAACTCAATCGTCAGCAAGTTTAAACATCCAATCATATCAAAGTATCTTAAACAATTTGTTTCTTCCCTCAATTTTAATCCACAAATTCTGGTTGGGTAATCTACATAGATAAGCCTGCTTGATATGGTTGCATGGGCTGAACCATTGTTTTAAAAATCAAGTAATTAACGGTAAATTTATTAAAAATGAGTGGCTTATATTCTCGTTTTAAATAATTTAGACCACACAACTAAATTCAACCTTTGTAATTTTAAAGATGCATGTAAGAGATTGTATGTAAGGTTGAGCCGAATCAAGCTTTTGGCTTGGCAATCGAATTTAAATTTAAATATTATAGAAAAATCCTTTCAAATCAATCCATAATGGCTTGAGCGCGTTCGAGTTGATATTACAGACAGACAAGCAGACAAGAAGACCCGCTTTTATAAACATTAGTTCTTCATAGCCCAAGCATCACAATAACTTATTGGTACGTCCCATTCCAAGAAATCAGTTTTCAGCCTTTCCAAGTGACGATCGTCGTCACCAGCTTGTTTGTTACTGGAAAGTGTTGCTTAATTTCCATACCAGTGACTTAGTCTAACCTATTGATAGATTAGTTCACTTTCAACTTCAAGATGACCAAGAATAACCGGAGCAAGGTACTTCACCCTTAGTTTCTGATTCCTATGTTTATGATTTTTAACCTCACTTCATAACTTCTAACAAATTTCTTAGCGCAATAAAAAGAAATCTACACCTAGTCCCTGCAAGGTATTGTCTCAGCTTGATGTACTTTTAACAAGAACAGAGTTTTGAAAAAACTGTCACTCCCCGTCTTCCATTTGTGAGTGAAAGGCTTGCTAAACATGGCCTGATGCGTCGTGCTATTCTTGGTGATGGCAACTGCTTGTTCCGTGCTCTCTCCCACCAACTGGAAGGTCATGAAAACCTTCACTTACAAATTCGGGAGGAAATTTGCAACTACCTGGAAGAGCATTCAGCACATTTCGCTCCCTTCTCTTTATGCAATGAAGATGAGTTCAAATTTTTAGTGGATGATATGAGGACGCCAGGCATTTTTGGGGGCAATGCTGAGCTTGTGGCCTTCGCCAATCTTTATGGTTATACCATCCGGGTCTATCACAACAACATCCTTGAGCCCATTGATATTGAACCTGTTTCTCTTACAAACAACAACAGTGATAATTCTGAGGCATCTTGCAAGTCCAAAGGAATTCTAAACTTGGCCTAGTAAGTGTCTCCTCTTTTTATGCTAACCAAATAGTTTTTCAGGTCTGCAACATTATGAATCTACCTCACCTGTTGATAGTACTCATGCTAATAGCATTATGGTATTCCCTTTTCCCTTTTCCCTTCTAACTTATTTTAGTTAGATGATGATGTTTTTCTTTCTCCTGTCCTCTCTGATAGTGATTCTGAATTCAAACCTAAATCCAACTATAGCAAGAAGTCAATCAGCCGTAATGTTTATAAGGTTATGAAAAGGTCTGGCTGCAAGGACAAGAAAAGGATTTCTGATCTTCTCCTTGAAAACAATAATAAGCTTAAAAAGGTCCTACATATCCTCAAAGATGAAAACAAAGAGTTTTTGGCAGAACCTAGATATCTTGAGACAAGTTCCCCAAATTACTCATGCCCTGAAGGTGATGTGCCAGCTTATTGTGATGATCTTCCCACAAACATAAAGTGTAAATCCGATCAAAAATCAACTAAGGAACTAGCCACACTGATTGAGCCCTTGTCTACCTCTGATATCCTTCCTTCAAAACTGCAGCCTGCTTCTCCCATAGAAGCCTCAAGCTCAAGTGTGTCCCTTAAGTCTCCCTGCCGAGATGAAGAGGAAGAAGAGAAAGTTTCATCCAAGAAGGCCAAGAGCAATATCCACAGTACACCAACTGATGAAAAGGCACACTTCACAGAACCAGCTGCTCTGATTGAGCCCTTGTCTGCCTCTGATTTTATTCCTTCAAAACTGCAAACTGCCTCTCCTTTAGAAGTAATAAGCTCTAGTTTGTTCCTTAAGTCTTCCCATCAAAATGAAGAAGAAGAAGAGAAAGTTTTTCCTGAGAAGGCCAAGAGCAACAATAATGATACCCTTTCCAAGACAGAAACATCATCTACCAGCCTATCTGCTATTCCCTAGATTGCAGTTTCCTAAGCTGTACTGTATACACACTCTTAGGCTGTTACTTGGATGCACTTCTCAGCTATTTTTTTACTAATTACCCCTCTACTTCTCCATAGACATTTCTAATAGAAATTATTTCAATTTTGTTTTTTTTGTACTTTTTAACAAAAATATGAACATAAGTACCTGATATGTTTTATAAATCATTAAAGGCATTACCTCTGTTTAGTAAAGTGAATTAGTTGTACATGGCTGGCTTAAAACAGACCAGCCTCTTTACACTGAAACATGAATCTTCCCTAATCCTCGCAATAACCAAGGCTTAGTCATAAACCCCATGAACTTCTAATTTGCCCAAGTGATGTATAATTCATCTTCAGTAGTCAAAGCTTTGTAATATGCTTTTTAGGCAACCAGTACAGTGATGATATTTTAAGAAGGAGCAAGGTTTAGTGTAGATAACTTGGATCTTCATTTTCACCTTGGGGTTAGGGATGTCTGATTGGTCTAATGGGGTTCATCATTAAGGTCGTACTTGGCAGCATAGTTGCAAGGACTATGATGAGGTCAACATTTTTAGTTTCTATGAAGGTTGAGTGGAGTTTGGATATAACCACTTTGGTTCAAAAAAGTTTCTGGGTTGGGATGAGGGGTACTTGGCGGGTTTCGAAGGCTTAAAATGACACCATTGTAGTCTCATGGGATGCTCAGCAGAGTTTCGCCAGATGGTTCAAGCTCTTGGGATTCCTGTAGTTTGCTTGAAGCTTAATTTGGCTTAATCCTATGCCCTTTCTCAAAATCCACCCAATGGAGTTTTCAGGCATCATTTGATTTCACAATTCAGCCTCAGCTTAAGCCACCTCTAAGACCAAATCAAAGTTATTCACACTGGCTCATTTAAAAAAAAAGACATGTCATGCAGCCCCACAAGTGGCATAGAAAAAAATTGTATTTCCATTGGATAGGCAACATGAATAATCCTCTCAAGTTTGTTGGCTAAGGTCATGTTAAGCAGGCTGCATGGATAACTCATATAGACCTAGTAGAGAAAATCAAGTGTGGTAAGCAACATGGTACAATTCACTTGTGATGTGATATTAGATTCTATGCATAAGCCATATGTCTTTTGTCAAAGCAACGGGGTTGACCCCCGGCAAGTTTCCGAGTAAGCGGGTTTGTGACCCACAATCCACCTTCTCAGTGACCCGAAGCCAAACAAGGAAGTCAACTCAAATTTCCAAAAGCGACGACATGAACAAACATTGATCCTATTTGGTGGATGGCTTGATTTGCTGCTTGACTCATTATCAGGAACAAGTCACCCCCTTCACCATCCAACTGAATGATCTACATAATCTTGTTCATCTTAAAATGATTTACAACAACTATATAATCCCTATCTCCAAATAAAGATAATTATCTAGTCTCCAATTATTTATCCCTTTTTGTAACTCTGTTAAAACAGCACAGTTACAACACTTTGGTTGCCTTGACCAGAATCTTTATACAATAAGCCACATGTGATTTTGTGAATCTTATCAAAATGAAAGCTTATCCCAATTAATCATGGTTATAATTCTATGCCTTTGAACCAAGCACCCACTTTCATAACTTAATTCACTCAGCAATTTTCTATCTGTCTGCAAATATTAGTTGATAATAACAATAAAATGTCTTTATCATGCAAGATTCAGTATTCAATGATCATCCATTTTTTTAAAAAATATTTTAAGCAAGATCACTTAAAATGTGGCATGAAACTTCATGCTGACAAGTTTTTATAGTAAATCAATTTACAGTAATCTCTACCTTTGCAAGGTAGCTTCATAGCTAATATCTAGTACTTATATAAGTCAAATAAATTCTTAAATATTGTAACTGTGCTGTTTTAGCAAAGTTACAAGGGGGAAAATGATTAGAAGCTAGATAGATATCTTTATTGGTAGATATGGCTCATATAGTTCAAATGAATCATAGATATCAGAAACATGATTATGGTGATCACTTGGTTGGATGGTTAGGGGGTGGCTTGATCCTGGTAATGAGTCAAGTGCTAAATTGAGGTATCCACCATATGGGATCATTATCTGCTCATTTTAATGTTTCTGGAAATTTGGGTTGACTTCTGTATTTGACTACAGGTCACTAGGGAGTTGGATTGTGGGTCACAACCCCGCTTAATTGGAACCTTTCTGAGGGGTCAACCTCGTTGTTTTAACATAAATGACTTGCCTTTGAAAGGTTTTCAAATTATTCTAGTGAGCTAATTTGGATTTCAATGCCAAAAACCTTTGATAAACTCACATTAATTTATATTTGATATTTTCAAAAAAAATGTTGTTTGATCAGCAAATTCTCCTTGTTAGAGATCTACTTTATGGGCTCTTCTTTGGTTGAAAGTGGATTAGTATCCTTTATCAGAAAATATTTTCCCTTACTAAAGATGCCCCATTGTTTATTGGATAAAATATTCACTTAAGATGATATGTCTCACACTTGGCATGATACTCCTGTTGTTCTTCAGAAGACACCCAAACATGTCCTGTACCAAAGTGAGGTGCCAACTGAATCAGGGCATCAATTGTCAAATAGCGGAGTTCAGAGGCTAGTGTATTGTACTGAGGTTGAAGGCCTGAAAACTCCTCAAGATTTTTTCCCACCAGTATTCTAGCATCAACACTATACATTATTACATCTTCCTGGGTGCTTCCTGCTGTAAGAGAGAGGAGCCAAACTAAATAAGTTTGGCTCCCATCCTGGAGGGGAAAATCCACCAGGACACCATCCAGTGTAGAACTGGGATGGCCGCTTGAAGTGGCGTCCAGAGCAAGGACACATGAGATAGTCAGGGAAAGTAGGAATCTAGACCCATCAAGAGGATGTCACCAAGTAACCAAGGCGTCCGCTTGGGAGCATATTCCTGGGCACCCAGCTCTTCCTCAGAAGCAACATAATTTGTTTTTGTGAGGAGGAGAGGTATCAGGGGATCCATTTTAGGAGGTATCAAAGGGACTGGGTTGAAAGGAAAGAATTCTAGATCATCACAAGTAAGGCTCTTAACAAGGTTCTTGCTGATTACAAGAAGGTCTTGAGTGTGACCGGGGATATCCTCAAACAGTTGCATGAAATGAGAGGGGTTTCACCTACATAGAAGACTGAAGAAGAGATTTGGCCTCATATATCAGGGGATGTGGACCAAATTATCACCAAGACTGGAGCCAAGGTGAAAATCACAAACTTTGCCAGAGGGATCAGCATTGTTTGACACCCTTTGAATTTATAAATTAGAAATTTAGTGGCTAGCAAAAATCCAAATATTTAGGTAAAACCAGGTAATTTTTTGGGACTTATGATCAAAAAGGATTTTTTAAACCAGGGTGTATAGATCAGAAGTGAGCAGGAAGAGCTTTACAGCGCTTAAGAAGAAGGCTAAGCAAGGACAGAGCAAGCAAGCAAAGAAACCAAACTTAAAGTAAGTTATTACATAGTTATCTATACTAGTTTTTAAGTTCAAGTTTAAGTTTTGAAAACAAAGGTGGTAAGCCTTGATATTAACACTAACATTAGCTCTAGGGGCTTCAGGAACAACACTAGGACCCAGGAGGCAACAGCAAAGGTAAGGGAAGTTTGAGACTTTTACCAACAACTTAAAGAATAACAGGGCCAACCAAAAAGGGGCCCAAAACTATAAATTTTTAAGAGAGTAAAACTCAAAACTTTAAGATCTTAAGTGAGTAAAAACCCAAAACTTTATTTGTTAATAATGATCAAGCAGGGGACTAGAAGTCCCCTGTCTTGGTTTAAGAATAGAGCTTTGAAATCAAAGGTCACCTGACCCAGGGCTTAAGATTGATTGGCTTGAAGATAAAGTTTGTAAGGGGAAATCCAATGGTTTGGAAGGTTTCCTAATAATTTCTGGCATTACTTCTGATTGGCTGGTACCCATTGAATGGTTCAGGGCAGCATTTAATCCAGTTACATTGTAATTTTTTGTTTTAACAGTAGTGCAACCTGGTTGGTTACACTTTATCTGTTTTAAGGGGAGACAAAACTAAGTCAACAGGTAGTCCAAATTAATATGGAGATTCCTCCCAAGTAGGAACATAAATATGATCATTGGTGGTCACCATCTTACAAGGATACACCAATACAAATCTCTTGTCTATTGTGTGAGCTAAATCCTCAAGGAAATAGAGAGGTTTAGCTTGATTCTGAGCATTTTTCTTTGTACTCTGTGGGAAGATTGTCCTATCCAAGGCTAAAGGGGGGAGTAAGTTTACACCTTCTTTTGGTATGTATAATTCCTGAAATGTTGTATCAAATTTACTGCCAAGAAATTTGCAGCCCCTTTCTGTCAACTTCAAGCCCCTTGCTAGCCCTGTCCACTCTTTACCAGGTGTCTGGCTCCTGGAAACTTCCTGCAGTGCTATCTGTATAGCTTCTCTTTCCTCACTGTTAGGTAATAAATTTCAGAGAAATAATCATTTGCAAAGATATTTTATAAATAAGTAGAGATTGTGAACAATTTTATTCAATCAAAAGAAAGATTCTCTTAGAAACCTTCTGGATTTCACTTGCTTGAACTCCTATACACATGCCAATTCTTGAAAATTTCTTATTCCACTTCTTGCTTCTCTGCTACTTGCTTTCCCCCTTCTTCTCAGTTAGGGCTCTTTTAAGTTTAATTCCAATGTGTTTTTTTTTCAAAACTTGAGATCTTCTGATAGCTTTCTGACTTATTCTTTATCTCTCTAACCTCTGGCTCAGAAGTTAATTTTATATAGCTCCTTTTCCTAAGCTAGTTCTCTTCTAGGATGGTTTATTCAAGGTTTAAACTATCATTCCCTCTATTTTTTCTATAGTAAAATAAGCTTTCAAACTTGATCTAGCCAATACTAAGAGGGTTTTCTGTTATTTTTAATATATTATCTTAAGCCTTTAAATTTTTTAACCAATGAAAAACACTAGTAAAATAGGTCTAGAGCTCAATCAAGCATTCCCTGCTCTACTTCTGAAATGCTTCAATCTCATTGCTTTTTCTTCCAGGTTTTGCTATTTTTCCTAATAGAGAATTTTTGCTTTACAGCAAAGCACTGAATTTTTTTGTCTTGTGGTCAAAAACTTATCTGTTTTTCTTAAATGTTTCTCTGTTTGCAAAATTGTTCATTTTTATTATGTTTTACTAGAAAACTTATTTTCCTAAAAATCTTTAAAAGGTTTGATCTAGTTTCTCTGTCTTCTGTCAAATCCAGTGAAACTCTTCCAGTCACTTTTTTGATTCTGCTCTCACTTAATTGCTATGTAAATTTTTTGTCCTCTTTCAATATTTCTCTGTATCTTTTCTGGGCCCTGTTCTTCATTCTTCATCTCTGAACCTCTATAACTCTTAAGTCTCTTACTTTTTAAATTTCTTTAATTTTTTAATCTCTCTTCTTTTTACTTAATACTTTTCCTTTATTATTTAAATCTTCTCTTTAATTCTTTTAAACTTCTTCTTTGATCTTTTCCCTCTGATATCTTTTTCTGAGCTGTTTCTTTAATATCTTTTTCTTTCTTAAAATTAGTGACTTTCACTAAGTCCTTCTACTTTTTATTTCTCTCAGCTACTATTAGTGACTTACACCTAAGATTTATTATTCCTTCTCTCTACTGGCCATCATTAGTGACTTACAAAAAGGACCTTTCTCTGTATAGTAACCATATGTGTCTTTCACTGAGCCTTTTAAAGGTAAACACCCTCTTGGTGCTACAATTTTCTCTTTGCTCTCCAAGTGATTATCCTTAGGTATTTTCAGAGTAATCAACTTCACTAACTAGAAACCACTATAAATTATTAAGTTCAGCAGCTGTTTCTCTTGACAGCCAACCTAATGATGGTTTTATGCTCCCTATGCTTGAACAGTAGTAATAGAGTTCTTATCTAAAACAACCCATACAAGATAGACAGAAAAACTTACAGCCCATTTTGGGGAGAATTACCCAACTGTATTATGACCCCAGATGGTCTAAGAATGCCTATACTGACTTGGTACAATCATCCCATAATAAGTTCTTTACACCTCCAAAGTTACTATGAATAGTCATATTCATGCTATTTTGATTTTGCTTATGGTGGGTTTGCCTCTCAAACCAGTGTCAGAAATTCTTTTCTTTTGTGTTTCAAAATTGTGATAGCTCCACAAAAGGAACTGATTTTATTTCCCTTCCTGCTTTGTGCCACACTAATCTGCAATCCACAAGAAAAGTGATCAGTAATCTTGTTGTCCTGGTATTGCTTTGTGTTACTTTGGGCTACTAAATATACCACTTTTATTATCAAATAAAGATTAGGTTCATTTCACATTTTTGGTATGTTTATTCAGTTTTTTCTCCCCTTTTATAGCTGATCCTAAAGTACATATCTAATATCAGACCTTGCTAGGGCCTTAAAGTAAATCTCTTATTCATCCCTGAAGATTGATCTCCTGGATTATTATGAACCCAGACCTACAGTTAGGATTTCTCTGTTGTGTCCCTTGGCTGCAACTAAGGTGGTACACATAAAAAGTGGTACTTAATACAGGGACCAACCCCTGGTAGCTGTTTATCTCTCTTTGTCCCTGGTTAAAGCTTCCTATAGATCTCATGGAAGATGGTCTGTCAGTATCATGAATAAGAGATTTTATTCAAGCCAACTATCCTGTTGACTCCTCTCTGCTTATACAGTAGTTTTCAAACCTGTTGAGATAAAAACATTGTTCAGTTTGAAGCATATAAATTCATTTGCACAGAAATTCCAACTGGAACCAGTTGACTATCAATTTACTTAATAAAACTTTCATTTATTTTGGTCTGGAAACAAAAATAGTCAATAACACAATGAAAATAAAGTCAAATAATAAATCCTGGAAATAAGATAGCAAACAAAAGAAAACTATATTAAAAAATGCAAACCAGTCACATCCTGAAGCAATCTACATCAAATGTGATAATGAGTGTGTAGCAAAATTGATAAAAATAGAGAAAAATGATGTTCAGTCATAAAAGTGATGAGCTCAAACACAAAACAACTTATTTTTTGAAAACATCAATTATTTTTGGGACTAAAATTGGAAATAGTGAATTTCCTGAGTGATTCCAACAAAATCTATTCCAGGAACTAAAGAATTATTTTCAATGTATGTGCTTCCAAATCTGACCATTTATATTTTAGAGCATGTCTAAAAAAGGAGCACACATTTAAATAAAACTAATACTCTGGAAATACTTTGCTTTTCTATTTTTAATAGAATTTTTATTCCTTTTATTTAAAACAAGTTTCACAAGCAAATAAAAATTTGATGTTGTTGAGGAGCAGTACCAGGAGCAACTAAAGGCTCAGGCTGCTGATCAAGGAATCATACCCACTATGGTTCCTGTCTATACCCAATTTAACTTAGATCATGAGGAGACCAAGTTATATGTGTTATCAGGCCCATCAATGAGTGGATTTTATGAAAGCCAGTATAGTGAACCTCAAGACCAGGTCCAATATGAGCCTGTGCCAAATTTTGAAGACTGGCAAACTGTGTCCCCTCCAATCTAATCATTGCCTGACAATTTGTGTCAGGGATTCAATCTTGGGCGACCAGCCCATTGTTTTCAGGGATCACAAAGGTCAGGTTTTTTGCAGGCAGAGCCCACCACAAGAGAGAAGTTAACTCAAAAATGTAGAAGAAGGACTTACCCACCCAGGTCCATGGGCTGGCAGCCAGGATTATAGTATCAATCACCCTGATGAGAGTAATATACACAATACCAAACAGCTTACCAGTGTGATTGGTTGGGAGGTTGGGTGAGGAGGCAGGCATTGGCTTGGGGGTTACAAGTGGTTTCATATTGAGTCTATAGGCAGGTAGTTTAGCTTACCTCTTAACAAATTGGTTGTTGATAATATCCACGGGCCTTGACAGTTGTATCTAACTGCAGACTGTATGCGGGCCAAAGGATTGAGTTCAAGTATCTTTTCTGGGGTGTGGCCCTTGTATTTGGGCTTCAAAGGGTAGTCAGTGAAATGGATGGGCCCAAAGGATACACCAGGAGGACAGAAAACTACAGGCAGTGGGGCAGAAGGACCAGGAGATCTTGTACTGAATTGGTGAATGGCAAATACAAAATAAGGCAATAGCTGTGTGAGCCAAAATAACATGACCTTTATTCAAAAATGGCAATAAGTTTGGAGCGCAGGCGCCTTGGGTCTATATAGTACCCCACTTCCAAACTTAACACTTTGCATGGGGGTTCATCAGAGCATTGGGAAATGTGGGCCCAGAGTATCTGGATGCTTGGGTTCAAAGGCAGCAAAATGGCACCCAGGCTGGGAGTTCTTTCATTGGTCAAATATCTCAAATTAGCAACTTGATTATCTTGCTCTAGGTTTGTGGTCATGGGGTTGGGCCACAGGCCCGTACTTTCTTCAAGGTATGGCTCTTGATTGGCCATTAGTTTAGACTCCAAGCTCATGAAGCTAATGGATGGAATTTTGTTGCCTCTATTAGGCACCTTAATTATTCCCTCATTTGATGCAATGATTTTTTGGTTTGGCTTGCTTCACTGTTTGGGCAATCATTCTTGGCTTCAGCTTACAGGGGCTCAACCCCAGGAAAATGTAGGCCATCAGCCCCTCAGTCCTTGGGGCTGGCAGCCTGCGGGTGCTCAGGGTCAGGGTTCAAATCCCGCCCTCGGGCCTGGGTTTCAAGGGGGGAATTGTCAATCCTGACAATTTGGGTCAATCAGAGCAAGCCCTGCCTAATCCAGGTCTCATTATTCCCAATGGGCCCCATAAAGATGACCAGTAACCAATGAGATCATTGAAGAGATAATGAGCCTCAAACAAAGTGGCATAACATTTTTTAACATTCCCACCTGCCTACAATTTGCCAAGGCAGTGATAATATGTGAATTTCAAGCCCTCTTGAAGAGAGGCGGTGCAAAGCTGGCCAAAAAGCCAAAGAATCATATCAAATCCCAAATCAAGGATGACTATCCTATAATGCTTAACATCTTCCAGCAATACCTGTACTTTCAAATGACTTAGGTATGTTACCTACTTGGGCTCAATGGCATATTTATTGTCTGCTCCACTGCACAACTCTGGATACATGGGATTGTTGTTAGTGTACTGGTTCTGATCAATGAGCAGGGGGATGAGTTGGATAGTGTTTCTGATTTTCCACACAAACTAATGATTGGTGCCACAATCACCCACTGCCTTTTAAGTATTCCATACAAATTATATTTATAACCTATTATAAATTATCATTAAAAGCCCATTATTATGGGAATTTGGGTAAAAAAACACCCCCAAGGGTAAAAAGAAGGAAATAGAGGGCACTGTATTTGGTGCTTTCCTAGCATCTTCCCCAAAAGGGACTGTATTTTACCAAACCACATCCAATTACACCAATGGGTACTGGTACAGGAAATTCATCTCTGACCTGCTTGTCATCTGGAGCTTAGGCAATTCTAAATTAAGGATTTTATTGAGCCATCAAATAAAGTTCACTGAAGTGGCCTCTGAGAAGATCCAAGCAGGTGGCCACAACGTCTCAATTTTCCCTACTGGCCATGTCAATATACACCTGGAAGATGTGCTGTTCTTCAACATTGGGACACAATCAGAGAGTGCAACCCCACAACTTTCAACCAGATGGTTCTTGAGGCTCATGGCCACAATGTGCTTTTCCCTCATAAGAAGGTTGCTGACATATTCACCAAGATGGACATGAACGCCCACAGCAGTAGCCAGTCATCAAAGGATCCACAGCTGCCCTCTCACAAGTTCCCAGTGTACAAGCCAATCAACATGCTCCCTGAGCAATAGTATGATATCATGAGCTATATATTTCTCCAAACCAATCAAGGCAACAGCACCCCCTAGGACTTCCAGCTGCCACAGTCCATAGTCAACTGGAATCCATCCCCCAGCCAATCAAGTTCTCCCCCCACAACCCAATCCGCCAACTAGTTTACCCCATCCACTCCCACATTTTTTCCAAATAAACCTCACCCCCAAACAACTTTTTAATTATATAATATATATTGGTTTGACTTGTTGTATTATTTATTGTGATAATATATATTTTGCATTTAACTACAGTGATATTTGATTTTAATAATGCCACAAGTTAAATTTGGCTGATTTAATATCTATTAAATCTATTTATTTCTTTTATAAATTTAATATTTTCATAGTGCTACAAAATAGAAATTTTAAAAAACTGCAAGTGCTATGGACCAGCCAATCAGAATTGACATTAATTTGTGTTGCCTTTGGTGCTTGGCTCAGACAAAACTTGCCTCTGATATTACACCCAGTTTATCTTAGTAATTTAAGCATGTTGAAAAAACCTGTCTTTGTTTGCCAATTTGCACACTGACTTGTGGTCAATCTAGCGCCAAAGGAGCCAGTGATTGAGTGCTATATTGACTACAAGTCAGTATGAAAATTGGCAAACAAAGACAGGGATTTTTAACAGGCTTAATTTAGAAAGTTAAACTGGGTGTAATAACAGAGGCATATTTTGTCTGAGCCAATTACCAAGTACAAAAAAATAATGCCAATTCTGATTGGTGGTCTGTAGCACTTGTAGTTTCTTAAAGTCACTTGATTGTAGTGCTAAAAATATTGAAATTATAATATAAATAAATAGTATAATAAAATATTAAATCATTTTATTAAAATTGTATTTTTAATTAATAAATAATCACTATAATTTAATGTAAAATATATACTGTAAATTCAGAACCTAAACATAAAAATGTAGGATTGTCAAATCCTTGGTCCAAAGTTCAAATCACTTTTGCGGGAAACTCAGCTGAGTGAAAATTAAAATATTTAATAAAATTAACTATTTAATTTGACTTTTTTGATTTATTTAAAGTGACAAATTTTGAATCTCTTGAGCAGATAACTCAACAAAAGACAAAACACAGCAAACAAATGCAGGATACATGAATCAGAAATGCAGGATTCTAATGTACAATTTGAGATTTTCTGTATGGCTAACATATCATAGACAGCATGTAAAAAGTAACAAATATGAAATTTCAGGATTGTCAAATCCAAGAACCAAATTCTAAATCAAAAATGAGGTGAATTTGAAATAAATAAAATTTATGAGCATCTCAAAAAAGATGCTAAAGGATCTAGAGTGGATTTGTGCTAATTCTTTTAGAAATCCTAGGCACTCTCAAAAATTATCCTATTCCATTTTAGGACAGCTAAAATTTAGATCCTACTATTCATCAACTTAACATACTTAAAAATAAAATTGCCTAAAATATACACTTCTCTTTTTGAGTTTAAAACTTAAAATAAATTTTTATTATGTCTTCTTTCAATAACAACTAAATGAACAATCTGTTCCCTGGCCTTGACAAAATCATGCAGGGCTATGCTGGGTCTTCCAATAGTGAAGCCTCTGTCTATGGTCATTCCCAACCCACATGCCCCTCCCCAAGCACTATCCAGGAGTGTGTTCTTTCTCCCGCGTTCTCAAGCATGGCCCTGTTTGCCCATCACGCACAGGCAGCTGCTAATCTAAATCATGTATCAACACTAGTATCCATAATTGGACAATTTAGCCAAGGGGCCATCCAAGTAAGCTATAACCCAGAAACAGCCAATCAGATGTCAACGTCTGGTTCCCAAGACGGACACATTTTACCTCCAGCCAATCAGCCTGAGAGACGCAGAAGAAAAGTGATCACCCCAGAAATTGTTCTTAAAATGGTTGATAAGCAAGGGATGCTTATGTCCCTGGGGAAATTGTGGCCACAATGGATTTTGCAAAGTCCACTGTGGCTGCAACCCTGCAAGCCAATGTCAACTTTGCCCCCTAAGAAGACCCCAACTGGTGCCTGTACTTCAACTAAAGGTAAAAAAGCCCACCTTTTCATGATGGCTATCATGGAACATGACCTGCAGATGCTCCTGGTCCAGGTACATCTCCAACTAGGACTATACAGCATTTTTACAAATAAGAGAACAGTGAATTTGTGGATGTACAGAGTTGTGGTTGCTGCAAGAATCTTGTCCAATTAAGATCTCACTGGTCCCACTTTGGTGGATACTAACCCCTACAATTCAATCATCATTAATTTTATTAAAGGGAGGGCAATAAAAATGCGCAATGACATCATCTTCTTGTCTTATGCCAAGATTTCTGCAAGCAACCAAGATTATGGAGAAAAGTGTATCCAATCTGACATCTACAAGCGCAGCCCAATATTGTATCAATTTGTCAGGATTTTGTTGGCAGTTTCCCAACTTGGTGTCAATTATTACTTGACAATATCAAGCACTGCATATGGGTATGCCTACCATACAGAGCTTAAGGATATACAGGAGGAATGGGCTACTCAACAAGCCATGTACACAGTTGTACTGAGTGCAGAGATGGAGCAGCAGGAATTGGCAACAAAGGAAATTAGGGCTGTGGGGCATACCTGTTGGTCCTACCCCACCAACCACACTGACATTCATCTTGCAGATTCATGTCTCTATAATTTCGGTCTGGCTCTCAGGCGCTTAAAGCCTGCCACATACAATGAACTGTGCACCCAAATTGAAAAGGGATATGAGCTTTTCCCTTCCATATTTGTCAAGGACCTATCAGATCTTGTTATATTCTATTCAAGTGATAGTGATAAGTCCAGAAAGAACTCCTGCCTCTCCCCACGCCCATTTATTTGGGTTGTCAAGCCAACATACATGACAGGAGAAGAATTTGAGCAATTGAAGCAATCAGCTCTTGCTGCCTCTTCCTAGTCAACAAACCCTGCCTCCCCAACTCCCCCATCAAGACCAAGACATCTGCCTTCCAACCCTGCCTCCCAAGCCACCACACATTCCCTCCTCACTACCTCTGATGCCATCCCTTTTACGGCACAGATGATGGTGACGTACATTCTGCCCATTCCCTCCCCTTCTCATCCTTTGATGAGTAAACTAAAACTTTTCTTTGTGACAACTTATTAAAAGTAATATTATTTCTTTTGATTTATATTTAACAACATTCTTTTTTACATTATTGACATCCTCATAATTAATAAAATTGTGTATATTTGATGTAGTAACATATGATTATTTGCATGAATATTTTTCATTATCAATAATAAATTAAGGACCAAAAATATAATTATTATATTAGAATATTGCAGGCATGAGATAAATCCTGATACTTAGATATTATGTGCAGAACTCAATGCATTCTGTATAATAAAATTCATTGTAAACAAGGCCTTTTTCATTGTAATTTATTTAAATGACTGTGTTTATATTAAGGTGCCATTAACACTTAGTACAAATATTGATACATAGTGCATTTTACAGCTTGTATATTTGCCTATCAATAATGATTCTGTAAAATTTAAGTTGAATTTTGCGAGTTAGAAATAATTCAATGGATCAATAAATTAATATTTATTACAATTAATGGATGATTTTCTTTGCTGTAGCAATTGTGCATTTTCTGATATTTACACACTAGTATCCAATTGTTTGGTTTCACATCCCATTGCACAAGTGATAGAAAATCAAGTTGCCATGATGAGACCAGATGTGATTGGGGTGGCAACTTGATTTCCTATCACCTGTGTGATTGGATGTGAAACCAAACAATTGGATACTAGTGTGTAAATATCAGAAAATGCACAATTGCCACAGCAAAGAAAATCAGCCAATTAATGACAATAAACATTAATTTATTGATCCATTATATTATTATTACCTCACAAAATTTGACTAAAAAGTTTACAGAATTATTATCAATAGGTAAATATGCAGGCTGTAAATGCACTATGTATCAATATTTCTACTAAGTGTTAATGACACCTTAATATAAATACAGTCCATTTAAACAAATTACAATGAAAAAGGCCTTGTTTACAATGAAATTTATTATACAGAATGCATTGAGTTATACACATAATATCAAAATATCAGTATTTGATGTATATCTGCAATATTCTAATGTAATATTTACATTTGTGGTGCTTAATTTATTATTGATAATGAAAAATATGCATGTATTAATGGTAGTAATATAAAAACCAGTTTTTTGATGTGATTCAACCAACATGTCAAATATCTATAACTTGATCAATAAGTTAGAAGTACACCTGCAAAAGGTTGTTTAAATAGAAAAAATACCAGGGAACTAGTAACAGGAAAGCTGGGCAACAGAGGACAGCCACTAATCCAGTCAAAAGAAGATGCTCTGAATAAACTGGGAAATATTATAGATGAAAAGAACAAAGAAGAGTTACTTAATCTACAGGGAACAATTTTATAAAGTCTAAAGCTCAATAATTGTCATGGCCCATACCAGAATCTGGCTGGACTCCTGCAGGGGAGGCGGGCTGGGCCTGGAAGGCCAAGTACATAATAGGTGCAATCCTGGCCAGATAGTTGACTGCAGTAGCTAGGGATCACCAATTCTCAGTATGGGGCACAACCTGGTTGGCCAGCCCCAATACTGTGATATAGACAAAACCCAACTTATTAAAGTCCTGGGCAGGAGGCACATTTGGTAAGGGAGGAGTAGGAGGAATCTCCAGTATGGAGGGCAAAATGATCACTCTTGGTGGCCAGGAGGAGCAAATACACAAGGTTGTAAAGTGTAGTGGAGTTGTAAATAAATGCAAACAGAACAGTTATAATGGTGCAAAAGTATAGAGATCTTGCAAGAAAATAAGGAATCCTGAGCATAAAGATGTTTAATTTTAAGATGTCAACAAATAAAAGGGGATTTCAGTGTTCCCAGATATATCCTGCTGATAAACTGCACTTTGGCTTACTGGAAACTTCTTATTGGTTGTCAATGGATTATTCTTAAGCTGGGTTCCATTAGTGACTCCTAATTTGTCAGTTAGATGGATCCTTTCATTATTTTTGCCCTGGGGAAGCTGGCAGGGGGATTTTGGGCCATTTGGCAACCCAAGTCCCCAATTCTGGGTTTTAGAGGGTGTGGGCCAATTAAAATATTTTACACTTGGCTTTGGGATGGGTTTCAATTGTCCCCAGTCTTGGCATTGACCAGGGTTCAATTATCCACTTAGAATTAAAGTTTCCTTTGGGTTAATCTGTGTGATTGACAACACAATTGTTTGGTCGCGCAATTGCTCCATCACAGGTGTTGTCCCTATGCAAAATAGGGGTTTGTCTGGCTCATTCTGGGACATGACAATAATGCAGCTTACAATTTGTGGGAGTTCTGACAAGAGGCCAAAGAAAACAATAAGAAATTCAAGCTGATTGAAGGAACTGAAATTTCAAAGGAAATTAACACAAATAAAGAGGAAACTGATCAAATGGAAACAGATAAAAATGAAGCACAATCAAGAAGCGGAATTGCCACAAGAAACAATGAAAATTTATCAAATGAAAATCAAGAGGAAGCACAAGTTGCAAGAAAAATAAGGAAAATTAAGCCCAGGAAATCAAATGAAGAGCAGCCAACACTCATGAAGTTTGCGGAAGGGGTGCCAGTGGCTGAGGAGCTGCAGGGGAAACAATAAGTAAGTTTATTTATGTTCTTACTTAAATTTACTTTAGTTATAACAAGAAATGAGGACAAGGTTGCTGAAGTGGCGGCCTTTACACCCAGTTAGTTTTACAGGGGTTACCAATAATTGGTAGCCCCTGTAAAAAAGCAAATCAAAATTAAATCAATAAAATAATTCAAATGAACATGAATGAATTAATAAATAGGAAAGCAAAACAAATGGAATACTTGGAACTTGCAGGGTGCTTGCTGTGGGTCAGAGAAGCCTAAAATTTAGGCGGAATAATCAACTTCAAAGAAATGAATGAAATTCAATTGGACATCAAAATGAGTTTTGAGGAATATATATGAATTCTGTGAAAGACTCCTGTTTTCAATTAAAAATGAATATGAAAAGAATCTCAAGAAAACATACTTTTGAATAGGACCAGAATATCTCAAAACTGAAATTTTCAACAAATTGTTTAAAGCATTATCAAATAAAGTTGGGGACATAACCTTGTGAATAAGTTCAAGCCTTTATTTATTTCCTTTGCCAAGGTATGGGGGGAAGATACAAGCCAGGCACCCCCAGAATCACTTTCAAGTTCAGCAACATGTCTCATATCAACAGATTAGTTCAAATATATAAAAATTATGCATGTTTTCAGAAAAATATACCTCTCAAGGGATTCACATTGTAACATACCTAGGAATACTATTACACTGCATATTAAAAACAAATGTTAAAAAGTTGGAGGACATACCAATTCAAATAGACATATACTAATTAGCACTAGAACAACAGAAGACACTGTGGGGGTACAGGACAGTCAAGAACGTCCTGTACAGCTACTTTTCATTGAAATTGCCTTTTGTTTATTACAGCCTCCCAAAAAAACTTACTAATCAATTTTCTTACATGATTGCCTTTTATTAAGCGCTCAGCAATCACCAGGGTGCTGAGCGCCACCCCTTTTTAAATTGCATCCAGAGTTGTCCACCACATACAAAAGAGTATATGGTCCCAATTAGAGGCATAAGCAGAAAATTTAATTTTGGGGTATAATACCCCAGAATAATCACATTCCCCTTTGCAATTAGCATCCCCTTAATAAATAATTTTCTCTTGCAATTTATTTTTAATTTTAATTTTTAAATTATAGTAGTGATATTTAGTTAGGTAGTATAATATAATGTAATAGTTATAATAAATTAAACATGTTTAATAGTAAAATATGATTTATAAATTTGTTTATTTAGTTGCTTGTCAAGTACAGGTTCATATATTACGTAGTTAAACAACAAGAGCTCTATTTATCCACATTGAGCTGTCTGCTCCACCTATGTTTTAAACAAGTGATTGTTTAGAACTTGAATTACTTTTTCTTGTAATATGATTTGATAAACAGATTTTCTATGCTTTACATGTGGCATAATTACTAATTAGAAAGAGGTACACAGAAATTATTGGTTTTTGTGTTGTGTGGATATAGTGACACTAAATAAATAAGATCAGGTGATGACTCACAAGGACTAATTTGTGGCTCAAAAAAGCCACTCTACTAAAAAGGGTTCACATTTATTCAAATAAATCCATATTTTATATCTTTTTTAATTTATTTATTTTTTAGCTCTACAGTCAATACAATATTTGGTGCATTATAATAAAAATAAGTGTCTCTATATCCAATATAAATAATTTTATTTAACTAATGTACAAATTCTATGTCTATCATACAATTAAATGTCAATTCATTACATAAAAATAATATTTTTTAAGTCCTAATAAAAAAAATAAAAACAAATAAAACCTGGAGCACCCATTTATCTTGTTGGCTCAGAGGCAAGGGCTTTGGGAAGGAAAAATTCAGAGTGCTTGTAAAAAGCTGCCACCACATCAGGTGGCATTGCAAATTAAATGACCTCAAGAATGTTAAAGAGATCTTTGCTGTCCTGAGGGAGGCCTTTCTTCACCTTATTCTTGATCCAACCAAACACCTCCTTGGTTAGATTCAAAAACAGAAAATAGCACAGGAGGAAAAGGAATCTTATTGGAAAGTCAGCAAGACAGTGGCTGGAGGTGTGGCTGTTTTTATCAATTGGTGTGAACTCAGACACAACCAGATCCACTTTGTGGACCCCAGCATTATTAAGCACAACAGTGTTGGTTGTACTGCGGTAATTAATCCAAATTTACTCCTTGACAGCTTAGAGAAAATCAAGAAATGTCCTGCTATTATGGGAACCCTAGAACATTTGATATTGGTCCAACCTGCAGGGACCAAGAAACGCTACCATTGAATGTGTTTGGGAACAGACAGCTGCACAATGTGCTACACCATAATTGGACCCCTTCTCAACCCATCCATGCCTATATCTTAGTGAAGAGGAAAACAACAATTCATCTATATAGAAGAACTGTATGTTGCCAGTCTGCTTTAGAGCTAGATAGATCTTGCCATAAATGTGGCAATCCTTGATTTTCTTCTCATTGTTTCTGTTGTATATAGAAATCCCCAATAATTTCCAGGAGAAGCCCAAATCAACCATTGTTTTGTAGACAAGGGTTTTGGAAACAGAAAGCCCAAACTCTGTGGCCAGCATTGATTGGACAGAAAGTGAGTCCAGGTGACACTCCTGGGATACCCACTGCTTGATTGCATTGATGTGCACGGGTTAAAGTAGTTTTGGCTGTCGCTTAGCCTTGACAGATTTGGCAATTTTTCTGGTGTTGCCGTTTTTTGTTGATGTTGACAATATATCAGGTGTGACATCAAATTGGGGCAAAATATCCCAAACTGCCATTCCTCTGTTTAAGCAATTTATGACAGCTTTACGCTCACTATTCAACAACTGACACTTGCCCTTGGTGGATACCTTGAAATTCTGGATATCAGGGTCAAAACATAGGACAGGAACCTTTGTGTAGAAGGTGGGATCACTC
Source organism: Entomophthora muscae (assembly GCA_014839935.2). Classification (NCBI taxonomy): domain Eukaryota; kingdom Fungi; phylum Entomophthoromycota; class Entomophthoromycetes; order Entomophthorales; family Entomophthoraceae; genus Entomophthora; species Entomophthora muscae. The sequence goes on along the minus strand of QTSX02004571.1, from coordinate 16,751 downwards.
TTGTTTGCAGTGGTGTTGTCAATAGTGGAATAGATCACAGGCACAGATGGCTCAACAGTGGTGTCCAATGGCTCATATGAGGTGTTGAAAACGCAGGGGCAGGAAGTGGCAACTCTTGGATCCAGAGTGCGGGGCCAGGTGGCAACTGGGTACACAGTGGAGGTGTAAGTAACCTGATTGTTCCTGGTGACCTTGGTATGGGAGACTCTGGTGGCAGGACTTGAGAGTGGCTTCTGTCTGGGATTCATGCTGGTTTTTCTGGCTTGTGACACAGGAGGTGATTGACTGGCGCTGACGCTGTGGGAGACCTGTGTGTTGGCATTACTCCCCTTGAGTTATGTTCTGGGTCTATTCTTGGGACCCTCTGGGACGCCCTCATGGACAGGCTGCCCCACAAGCTGGTGCAGGAGCTGGTTGGGAATGTGATTGTCTGTCCATAAAAATAAAATAAAAGTATATTTTAGATTAAATATGTATTTATTTAGATTTTAGGATTATTTGTGGGTAGTTGTTTTCTCTTGATTTAGCCTTGAATAGTAACAGATTTTCTATATCTGTGATTTAAAGTATATAATATTGCATACTTCCTGGGGTTGGATAATTTTACATTTCACTTAATTTTATGTCTAAACATGGTTGTTGAAATTGGGTTTTTAATTTGATTTTAGTTGTGGTGGAGCTTCTTTATTTGGGTTGGTGTTTCCTAGTGTACTTACTTTACATTAAAGTTGGAGTACAGTTCCTGAAAATAATATTTTTTTACTAGTGGTATTCAAAAGTGATTTGAAATTTGGTTCATGGATTTGACAATCCTGCAATCCCAAAAAAAACATAGTAAAATTAATGAAAATGATTGATGGATTTGAATGCTTCAAATCTGATTCCAGTTAAGTTTATTTTGTCCATTAAAAATATGCAGTTTGAATTGAAATTTGAACAGTGTCTGTGAGTTTCCACATTTTTAAAAATTCAAATAAAAATAAAAAATTAATTTAATTAAAAAAAGCCATCCTGCAAAAGTGATTTGAAATTTGTACCAAGGATTTAATAATGCTGCATTTTATGTTTAGGCTAAGAATTTACAGTATTATCAAATTAAAAATCCTAAAATTTAAAGCAATTTATATTGTATAATCAAATAAAATTTTTGGGGGAGTGTTACAAAAGTAACAACTTTGAGGCCCTGGGTGGGAATTAAACCCACTCCTAGCTACCAGGCGGGGCTAGCGGGCGGAGAAGATTTGCCCATACCTGAATTTTTGCTTTTTGAAGCAAATCCAGGTGCAGGAACCATTCCCTCTTTGGTAGTAGCTGCAGGGCTTGTTCTGGGCCCCAAAAGCTATGCCCAAGCTATGGTGGGTTTGGCTGGGCCTGGGCAGGATAATTTTAGCTGCCCAGTAAACCCAGTTCAAGCCCATCATCCATTTAGTAATTTGGGGTCCCCAATTGGGAACCCCATTTTTAATCAAGTTCCTGGGCCTCAGGAAATCCTGTCAAGCCAGTCCCAAAAAGGTGATCATATTGGGAAAACCCCCATAACTCCAGAAGCCAAACCTGCCAGAATCAATGACCATCCAAGCCAAGATTGACCACCAAAAAGCCAAACAACTTTTTGTGAAAACCCCCAAAAATGACCTTTGTGAGATTAGGCTAATTGAACACAAATAATCAGGCTAATCATTGCACAAAGATCTTTATCAGTTACACGCTGTATTATCATTAGATCAATATTATATTAAGTGTAGTAATTATAAGCCGTATAATCACCAATATATTGTAATATATATGGCAGTTATACGCTGTGTAATTTTTAGTTTACTATGATAGATTCAACAATTATATGCTGTATTATCACAGATCATCATTCCAATGTTTAGTGATTATACTCTGTATAATTCCTAGTTTATTATAATTAATATTAGCATTATATGTCATATAAACATTAGCCAATATAGTGTTTATCATTGATTACACAGTGTATAATCTTGAAATCATCAATTGTATATTGCTCATCTTCTTCTACTGGATGTTGTATCAACTCAGTCCCACCCAACCTGATGGATGTATATGAGTATATCAAACAAGTAATGCACATATGGATAAGAAATACCAAGTTTGGATCAGCATCACATGGTGTATAATTGGGTTTCTTATTGGTTTGGGTCAGCATTACACAGCGGATAATCCACAAGTTGATATTGGATTGAGTCTGCTATTATACGGTGTATAATCCCCAATTTGACCCGCTGCATTAATAAGCAGAAGGCTTGCCAGCCAGAAAAGGACCACTGATTAAGCCCCACAAATGGAATACCAGAATTCTACCTTCCAATGTTGGAGGGCAGATTAGGGACCATTTATAAGTATCAACTAAATACAGTGTAGTTTCCCAGCGCAATAATAGGCGTGTAAGATACAGCCAATCAATAAATGACAGTAGGCTAGCTCAAGAAGAGCGTAGGCTGTAGCTGAAGTGCCATGTACGCCTGCTAAGGCCAGTAGCAGCACACATGCCAAGGACAGCCAATCAGGATAGGCACAGCCAGCAAAGATGGACCTATTGCAAAGGTAGCCACTGAGAACTGTCTGGAAGGACAAAAACAAGGGTTGTTGCAGTATATACTGATACAGACGCCTGAAAGGATGAAAACAAGCTCTTATTTACACCTGGATAGATTGTACTCCAGTTTTAATAAACGTAATTATCTTCAAAGCTCTACTCTATTGTAGTCTGTAGTGATCTTGTATAGGATTGAGTAGAGTAAATTGGCAAGGCTAACATCTATCTGTAGCTTTGAACATACCAACAATAACCCAAGTTGCTCAACATTGTTGCTTACTTGAAATCAAGCCTCTGCCAACGCCCACAGAAACTGTCCCCACTTGCCAAGGATTGTCCTTGACCCCACCTTTGCCCAGCTTTGCTGATAAGCATGGGTACAAGATTGAATCATCTGACAGTGAGGGTGCTCTTGTCTTTACCGCAAGCAACCCCATGGTTGTTTATCCTCCCAAAACCGTCCCTTTGGTTGTGGCTCCCCTGCCCTCTGTTCCTGAGGGCCCTGCTTTGGTTGGCACCTATGATTGCACGCAGATTGTAGAGCTGGCCAAGACACTACTTTGTGGATTCCGCCTCTGTCCTTCCAACCAACCTGACAAGAACCTCAGCATCTTCTTTCACTATTGTGACCAGGAGACCAACTGGCATCTCTACTGGCTTTATCAAAATACTTCATTCCAAGCCTTCAGGAGTGCTTTTCTGGAGGAGACCACACCGTGAAATACCTTGCTGGCTTTGTACAGCCCTCTGTAAAGCAGCTCCAACCTGTTGCTGCCTGCCAGAATCTTGAGTTGTCTTTCCTGGGTGATGCCCTCCTCTCCTGCTGTTGTGATTGGGCTGAGCAGTGGGCCACAGCCAACACCTCCTTTTTGGAGGTGTGTGCTGTGGTCCTGTCTAATCAGTCCATGGGGGAGAATGCTCATGCATATATTGATGAATTAATTGACATCCTCAACACAAAGTTCATGTCTATGGTATACAAGGCAATGGACGCTTGAAGAGCCTCTCTGTCATGGCTTCAGGACGTACACAAGTTCTGTGCCAAATCTGACAAGTTCAGCGTATGCGTGGCAGATGACTTGGTCACCACTGACCAGAATGTAATTGCCCTGGACAAGGAGGTGAAAAATTGGGTTTTGTGTCTCACTTAGTTCAAGAAATACGTTCTGAATGACTTCCAGAGACTAGAAGCAAAGGTTGACATCCATATGAAGGTATCTTGCTCAGCCACACCCAAACCGCTACTGTGCCCAAACAGTACCAGGATTACAGCACTAGAGACAAAGGTAGTAACCCTGGAAAGCATAATCAGTGGATACAAGGAGGAGTTTGCCAGAGCTCACAAAACCATAATGGCCCTACAATCAGAACAAGTGACCATGAAGAACACTATTCCACGCTTCTCTAAAACCATGCTGGGTTTAGAGTCTGAGCTGCGCCAGAAAAGCCTGCAGATAGACAATCTGAATGTCCACAACCGCCTGGCCAGATTGGAAGCCCAGGTTCACCTAATGGAAACAAAAGGCTGTAAGAGCATCCCCACCAGCCAACAGACATCATCCTCTATGCCTACTGATCACTATGAAGACACCAAAAACATCTCTGATAAGAAAGTGGAACACACAAACAGGGGGATTCCCAAGGTGTTCACCACCCTTCCTACCATAGAATCATTCACGCCAAAAGCCACAACTAGGGCTAGGCGTAGTTATACAACAGATAGGCAATCAACTGCCTCTCCCTGCCAGCCTGCTGAGCCTACAATCCCTAAAAAACAGTTTAAACCTCTCAACCTCCCTAAATTTGATAAGCAAGGGAACGTGCATTCCTTCCTAAGACTTTTTGAAATGGCAATGAGAGGCTCCAGCAACCACCAGAAGGCAACTACACTCATCACCACCCTAGACGCAGTAAGCATCAACTTAGTGATGCCATAACTACCTGCAACTGACTGGAGCTACTAAGAAGCAAGATAGGCTGTACTTGAGGAGTTTGGTGGTGAGGATATCCTCTTCACCAGAAAATCCAAGTTTGGAGTCATAAAGTTTGCCCCAGGCAAAACTCTGCAAGAATTTGCGGAAAGATTCTACCATGGACACGCTGGTACTCCTTGGTTCTGGAACTCTCTCCATCTTCAACATTTGTGCTGCAATGAAGCAGGCAAACCATCCTTATAAAGAACCCCACAGAGCAATGGCCACCACCTACGCAAAGGGCAAGGATGTGTCAGAAATTGTAGATTATCTTTGTAGCCACGCTGAAACGTTTGGTCCCCCTAATAGGCCCAAACCTAAGCAACCAAAGACAGCCTACAAAAAACCACACTTCCAGAAGGAGGATTCCACTAAGTCTTCTGTACACTCTCCTGATGTGAAGGGTCCCTACTGCATTGCCTGCAACACAGCGGGACACTGGAAATCAAAATGCCCAACCAACACAAAGAAGGTACATGTTGTACAATCCTATCCCGCTAGTATCAACAAGGGAAAAGCCAAGGCAGAGTAGAAGAGAGAAATTCTACCTCCGCCAAGTCCCTCAACCTTCCCATCAAACCTGGCCCCAAAGTACACCGCCCCAAAGAGCTGCATGAGGACACAATTCATATTGTTTTAGCCAAAGACTTCTACGCTATGACTACCTGCTCTCAAACTAAAGTCAAGAACAAAGAGGCCACCTTGGCTGAAGTATCAAAACCATATGCAGCTCAATTACAGGATGCCAGATAAAACCGCCGTTTGCCATGCTCCAATGACATCCCAAACTTGAGGTCAATATAAGTAGCTTTCCCTCTGGAGAAGCTTAATTCTGCATACCCCAATGTCTGCACAAGCCTTCTACGCACTTTGGAGAGTGACAAGGAGAATGGGATACACACATTAAAAAGCCTTGATGACTCTTATATTTATTTTATCTATATTGATATATTGGTTAACAAACATTGCATTTGAGCAATAGTGGATAGTGGTGCTCTATTTAACATCATCTCCACTAAGATGGTGAAGAAATTGGGTATAGCCCCAGATGTTGACTACAGATTGCCCTTTGGTACAGCTGGCAAAGAACCCACTTACTTGGTGGGAGCATACAGTGCACTACCTATGCAATTTGGCTCTATTGCGGTATCTGCCCAAGCAGTTGTACTGCCAAATGACACCTACAATTTTCTCATAGGCACCTCCTTCCTGGTGAAATATGGAGCCATGACACATTGGAGCCTTGCCACCTTTGAAATCCTTGGTCAAACCTTATCCTTGTTCTTCAGTAGGGAAGGTCAAGACACCGCTCCCAAGCCCTGCAAAATTTTCAACCTGGCCTACGCCAACAGAATTGTCCCCATGGAATACAAACTTGTTGGAAAACAATATACATAAACCTCCTACACAAATTCTGGAACATAAGGGTATTCCACTGAGGACCAGATCTGCATTTTCCCTGGAACCTGGACATCAGAAGATTTCAGAGACTGGGTTGTCTGTGGTTGTCCCTGAAGGGCTATATGGAGAAGTCATCAAACCCTGGGGCTATTCTTGCTTTTAACTGTGCATTGTGCCAGGCATTGTTACCCCTGGCCAACAAGAGATAAACGTCCTCTTGGCCAACCTCACAAAGAAGACACTTTCTATCAAGAAAGACCAAGTGGTAGGCTTCTTACACTTCTACCCCACGGAGGAACTATCCAAGGTTAAGGGATTTGGTACATTTGAGGAAATGGGTATACCAGACAACCCCAAACCAGAAGTCCATCTGACTACACCCTTAGAAGACCTTTCCTCCCTTGTTCCTGAGAAGCAAGCTTGGGAATCATCACTGTTCAAGAAGTACCTCTCCATCTTTGCTGAAAGCAATCATGATCTGGGTTGTGCTGAAGGAGTAACCCACCACATTGATACAGGATTCACTCCTCTAATCTGTATGCACCCCATACAACAATCAAAAGCAAACAAAGAGGTTGTCTTGGATGAAGTCAGCAAAATTCTAAAACAAGTCATGCTGATCCTGTCCAAAAGTCCTTGGGCATCTCCTATCCTGATTTTCAAGAAGAAAGATGGCTCTAACTGAGTTGTCATCAACTATCAACGCCTCAACAAGGTCACCAAAAAGGACTCATACCCCTTGCCTTGCATAGATGACAAATTAGACCGCCTTGGAGGCGCCAAGTACTTCTCTGCCATGGACCTCATATTGGGCCATTGGCAGATCAAACTACCCCCCAAAGAACAAGAAAAATGCACCATCATAACCTCCCAAGGACTATTCCAACCAACAAGGATGCCGTAAGGGCTGTGCAATGCCCCTGAAACCTTCCAGCAAGCTATGGACACCATCCTTGGTGATCTTAAACTATACTGTGTCCTATTCTAATTAGACAACATCAATGTCTTCTCTAGGACTTTCACCAAGCATCTAGATCACCTGAAAGAGGTCTTCAAGAGGCTAGTGGCCGCCAATCTTAAGATAAAGCTGCACAAATGCCAGTTCTTCAAAGACCAGCTGGAATACCTGGGCTTTGTCATAAATAGTCAGGGCCTGATTCCCCAGTCCGCAAAAACTGAAGCCATATATAAGATGAAGCAGCCTGAGTCAAAACACAATGTGCAGGTCTTCTTGGGAATGGTTGGTTACTATTGACGTTTTATCTCCCGCTTTGCAGCCATTGGAGAACCTCTCTTCCATTTGATGAAATTGGGAGTTGATTTTGTATGGAGTAAGCAATGTCAAGGAGCCTTTGAAAAACTACGCCTGGCCTTGTTGAGCAACCCTGTTCTGATGTACCCAGACTATGACAGACCCTTCATGATCCATAACAACGCCTCACTTAAAGCAGTTGGGGCTGTATTATCCCAACTCAACAACAAGGGACTCAAACACCCTGTAGCATACACTAGTAGAACGCAAAACATTCATGAACACAACTATACAGTGACAGAGCGCAAATGCCTAGCAGTCATCTACACATGCAAGCAATTTTAGGTCTACATCCACAGTGTATGGTTCACAGTGGTCACAGACCATGCATACCTAGCTTGGCTCCAGAGCCTCAAGGAGCCAGAAAGCCAACTTGTCCAGTGAAAACTAAAACTACAGGCCTTGGACTATGAAATCCTTCATTGCCCTGGCAGCAAGCACCAGAATTCAGACTGCCTATTCCGCTTACCCACTGTGGCCTTAGTGAGCTCATTAGCAGATCAGCTGTACCACAAAATGATGACTGGAAAGTTTAGCAATGAGCCCAAGAAAGTACAGCATATCCTACAAGACCTTTGAAAGGATACAGTACTACACAATGGTGTGTTATACAATCTAGTAGATGGCAAGGAACACATATTCCCTCCCCCCTCCAAAAGGACTAGCATTGTTACGGCTGCTCATAAGGCAACAGGTCATGGTTCCTTTTGGAAAACCAAGGAGATCCTGTATTGCACCTACTTCTGGGAAGCAATGAATTTTGACATCCAGGAGACAATCAACTGCTGCATCAAGTTCCCAGGGAATAAGCCACTACAGAAAAGCACAACTTATCAAATGGTGCAACCCCATTTTGCCTGGCACACTGTATCAATGGACATAGTGGGACCACTCCCACATAGCGCCCTGGCTTTTGATATGTGGTAGTGGCTATAGATCACCTCACTAAGTGGGTGGAAGCCCAGCCTCTAAGGAAGATAGATTCCCCTTCTACTGCAAAATTTGTATTGGACGCCATCATACTTTGCCACAGCTGCCCACAGTTCCTACTCTCAGATAATGGGACTAACTTTACAGCCTCAGTAATATTGAGAGTGAATGATCTCATGGGAGTTTGTGAGGTACTCTCCACTCCATATCATCCTGAAACCAACAGGATGGTGGAACACGCCAATGGTATCCTAACCCAGATCCTCTTTAAATAGCCTCTTTGTGTACATCTTCCTGGGAAACATACTTAGGAGCAGCAGTGTTTGCATACAACATATTGCTTCACTCTACCACAGGAGCATATCTATTTCAACTGATGTATGGCCAACGCCATGTCATTCCACCCGTTCTATACTTGGCCACAGGTGACCCTGGACAACTTTCCTACAATCAGTACCTAGGACAACTGGCCGGCACCCTCATCAAATTGCAGGCATCTGCTTTTAGCAACACAGCTATCAAACCCCAAGCCAGGTTTGAGAGGGACTCCAATAATAGAGCCCTGTTGCCTTCTTTTGATGTAGGGGAGGGGGTCACATTCTGTAACACTTGAGGGGCGGGTAGATCCCACAAACTAGACAAGCTATGGGTAGGCCCCTTTGAGATCACAGAGAAAACCTCACTGGACGCCTACACCATCAAAGATAAGGATAGTGGATGCATATTCAACCGTGTACATGCAAAGTTTCTATGTTCATTTCTCACCCTAAAGGAAGGGCCTAATTAAACACTATCTGAACTTGTCATAAAAGAAAATAACATAATTAATATAAGCACATCATATAATCTATAACAAAAAATTTAAAAAGATATTAATGATATAAAAAGATATAAAAAAATATATATAAAAGATTAAAAGTATAAAAAGTTATAGAAAGTGTTTTATATTGAAAGCAGACTTAGTCCTACAAAACTTTATTACTGAGTGCCCTCCTCAGGCTCCTCAGGGACATGGTGGGTGGTAGTCTTCACATAGTCACCAAAAGCGTGGGTGGTCACCACCTGGTAGAGGACAACAATGTTCCAAAGCCACATATGTCACGCCTTGGAGAAGAGCTGCTCCCAGTGCATAATGGGTGCAGTCAAGGCCAGCTTCCCATCTTCCAGGTGACCCAAACCACACTCAATGAGGAAGCACGTCCCAAACACCAGGCACTCCACAATAAACCCCTCTGAAGAATAGTCAACTGGAAGACCCTGTTGATGGCGCAACACTTCATATCAGTAGAATTCCAGGATGACCTGCATCTGGCCCAAGGAAGCAAAGGCTTGCAGACCAGGAAAAGGTTATCCAGCAAAGCCATGTGGGGGAGATATTGGGAAGGGTCTGGTCTCTAATCTCTCCAGTGTAATATTGATGACATTTTCCAGCCAGTTGTGCTGGTTGTCAGCATGTTAAAGTCCCCACTGCCAAGTGGAATTTTGGACTGGGCCCCCAAGCACAAGACCAGACCTGCACCACTGCACAGTTAAAGTCAATTACCCACACATATTTGGCATACACAGCCACATTAGAGCGGGACGGCTCTACCAAGACCCCCTCCAGAGGCCAAGCCAGCTCGCAGAGGGCAACAGAGCAAACGGCAGGAGGATGATATTGCTCCGCATGGCAAAGACGGGAGTGAACATCCACCCCTTGCTCGCAAGACAGGAGGACAAGGAGGAACTCACTCAGGAACTTGTATATCTGGAAGAGCCTGCTGACCTTGAAGTCAACGTGATTGGGGTCATACAAAAGGATAACACTACCCAACAGAGTAGGGTCAGGAGCATATGGTACAGCAGGCGGTGGAGGAACCATGACCCTGGCCTACCAGAAGCTGGGTCTACTGAGGTAGCCCAATTAGCACCCCCAGTCACCAGAGGAGGACAATTCTCCTGTTCAACCTCTTGCTCCAAAATAGGGCTGTGAGGATGCTGGAAATGATTGGTTACCACGGTGGTAGTCAAGGACAACTATGAATGAGTATTGCTCTTGTGAGCACTTAGTGAATGCCAACCATAAAACTGGAGGCAGTGTGCCTTCTTACTCTGGTAATTGAGCTCCTGACAACGCTCCTCCAACATGGTTGCCAGGAAATCCTGGTACTACTCCTTGGTGCTAATACAGGAAGATGCTGTTGAGAAATCCATATGCCTGATTCTCTTCTTACCCTCCCTATTTATGGTCAAGAGGGGGGAAATGTGAGATTAGGCTGATTGACCACAAATAATCAGGCTAATTATTGCACACAGATATTTATCAGTTACACACTGTATTATCATTAAATCAATATTATATTAAGTGTAGTAATTATATGTTGTATAATCACCAATATATTATAATAGATATGGCAGTTATACGCCGTGTAATTGTTAGTTTACTATGATAGATTCAACAATTATACAATGTATTATCACAGATCATCATTCCAATGTTTATTGATTATACTCTGTATAATTCCTAGTTTATTATAATTAATATTATCATTATATGCCATATAAACATTAGCCAATATAGTGTTTATCATTGATTACACAGTGTATAATCTTGAAATCATCAATTGTATATTGCTCATCTTATCCTACTGGACGTTGTATCAACTCAGTCCCACCCAACCTGATGGACTTATTTGAGTATATTAAACAAGTGATGCACATATGGATAAGAAATACCAAATTTGGATCAGCATCACATGGTGTATAATCAGGGTTTTTATCAGTTTGGGTCAGCATTACACAGCAGATAATCCACGAGTTGATATTGGATTAAGTCTGCTATTATACGGTGTATAATACCCAATTTGACCCATTGCATTAATAAGCAGAAGGCTCGCCAGCCAGAAAAGGACCACTGATTAAGCCCTACAAATAGAATACCAGAATTCTACCTTCCAATGTTAGAGGGAAGATTAGGGACCATTTATAAGTGTCAACTAAATACAGTGTAGTTTCCCAGCGCAATAATAGGCGTGTAAGATACAGCCAATCAATAAATGACAGTAGGCTAGCTCAAGAAGAGTGTAGGTTGTAGCTGAAGTGCCATGTACGCCTGCTAAGGCCAGTAGCAGCACACATGCCAAGGACAGCCAATCAGGATAGACACAGCCAGCAAAGATGGACCTATTGCAAAGGTAGCCACTGAGAACTGTCTGAAAGGACAAAAACAAGGGTTGTTACAGTATATACTGATACAGATGCCTGAAAGGATGAAAACAAGTTCTTAGTTAAACCTGGATAGATTGCAGCTGCTGGATAGATTGTACTCCAGTTTCAATAAACGCAATTATCTTCAAAGCTCTACTCTATTGTAATCTGTAGTGCTCTTGCATAGGATTGGGTAGAGTAAATTGGCAAGGCTAACATCTATCTGTAGCTTTGAGCATACCAGCAATAACCCAAGTTGCTCAACAACCTTGAAGCAGCCAACCAAACAGCAGAACCTGAGATGTCAAGCCTTGCCACCCAGATAGCACCAGAAAAATTCCCAGATGCACTTGCATGTGAGTAAGTATATAAATCAGAAGCACCTGAAAAAGTTCTGTATTGTCATCCTTACCAAATAAAGCTGTTATGAACCTTTGGTTTACCAATCTGTTTCAATACCTATTTTATTACTCTGCCATCTGCACACACCCAAGCGTCAGCACCTATCCACTGGGATAGATAGCCAGACTTCAGTTGACAAAACAGAAGCCTTTGACTACTACTGTCCACCTGACACTCCATTTGGCCCTGTGCATTTCACTGAGCATCCCCCAAATCCTGATCACAAACCCTGGACCTTGGAAGACTTGCAGTGATACAACCACCCAAACGCACCCAAGAAACCCTACCAAATTTTCTGTGACAGCAAAGAAATCATCATCTACCCTTTGATATTAAACAAGAAGTACAACAATCCTGCTGCCTACCTGGTCCCCACAAAACCACCTCCAACACCCAAACTGACACTCTCAACCCCACCCACCTCTGATGCCGCTGGCCAGAGTAGTCAATTCCTGAGAGTGCTTTACCTGGCACTCACAGGATTAATTGACTCTGCCTTGCCAATATCTGGGCCTTGGGCTGTGGCTGAGAAGGCCCTTTCCTACCTGGTAAAGTTAGGTCCCATAATCTGGTGGGCCATGTCAGTACCTGCTTTGACTCCTCCCTCACCTGCTGGAGCTCCACGGCACTCCTGATATCCTGACAGAGAGCAAGGTTTATTTGGCAGAATATGGGAGTGGTGGGGGTAAACTAGTTAGTGGGCTGAGTTGTGAGGGAAGTACTGGCTTGGCAGGGTGTTGTTCTTTGGTGGGCTGGAAGAGTTAGCTGGGGACTGAAGCAGTTGAAGATGCTAGGGGTGTTAGTTGCCTAGGCCAGCTTGAAGAAATTTAAGGTACATGACATCATACTCACGCTCAGGGATCATGGTGATTAGCTGGTACACCAGGGACTCATTTGGAGGCAGCTGCATATAATTTGATGGTTGGCTACTGATGTGATTGTTCAGGATCAGCTTGTTGATCATGTTATCTCCTTTCTGATAGGAGAAAAGCCCAGTGTGATTGTGGGTGGCATGAAGCACCTGGCTGAATGTCTTGGAGTTGCGCTCTTGGATCTTTTCTATGATGTTATAGAACAAACATCTCTCAGGTGTACATTGACATGGCTATCGGGGAACATTGTGTTTTTGTGGCTGCCTGCTTGAATCTTCTCTAATGCCTATTCACCACATTTTATTTGATGGCTAAAGAATATTATATATTTGAAATTAGCTAAGCTCCAGATATTAATCAAATCCAAAAACTCTTCTGTATGCATACTCATTGGTGCAAATGAATGAGGTTTATTAAAATACTTTCCTTTTTGAGGAAGCTGCCAGGAATTTATCAATGCTAGTGTCCTCTTTTTCCTTCTTTTTACCCTTGGGGGTGGTTTTTACCCAAATTCCCATAATTTTGAACTTTTAATGATAATTTATAATAGGGTATAAATATAATTTGTATGAAATACTTGAAAGGCAGCAGATGATTGTGGCACCAATCATTAGTTTGTGTGGAAAATCAGAAACACTATCCAACTCATCCCCCTGCTCATTCTCCAGAACTAGAACACTAACAACAATCCCATGTATCCAGAGTTGTGCAGTGCAACAGACAATAAAAATGCCATGGAGCCCAATTAGGTAACAGACCTAAGTTGTTTGGAGGTACAGATACCTCTGGAGGATGTCAAGTATTATAGGATATGCATCCTTGGACTGGTATTTGATATGCTTCTTTGGCTTCTTGGCCAGCTTTGCACCTCCTCTCTTCAAGAGGGCTTGGAATTCACATCTTACCACTGCCTTGGAAAACTGTAGGCAGGTGGGAATGTTAAAAAATATTATGCCACTTTGTTTGAGGCTTGTTATCTTTTCAATGATCTCATTGGTTGCTGGTCATTTTTATGGGGCCCATTGGGCATAATGTGACCTGGATTAGGCAGGGCTTGCTCTGATTGACCCAAATTGTCAGGATTGACAATTTTCTCCCCCTTGAAACCCGGGCCCAAGGGTGGGATTTGAACCCTGACCCTGAGCCCCCGCAGGCTGCCAGCCCCAAGGACTGAGGGGCTGCTGGCCTACATTTTCCTGGGGTTGAGCCCCTGTAAGCTGAAGCCAAGAATGATTGCCCAAATGGTGAAGCAAGCCAAACCAAAGGAATCATTGAATCAAATGAGTGAATAATTAAGGTGCCTAATGGAGGCAACAAAATTCCATCCATTAGCTTCATAAGCTTGAAGTCTAAACTAATGGCCAATCAAGAGCCATACCTCAAAGAAAGTACGGGCCTGTGGCCCAACCCCATGACCACAAACCTAGAGCAAGATAATCAAGTCGCCAATTTGAGATCTTTGATCAATGAAAGAACTCCCAGCCTGAGTGCTATTTTTCTGCCTTTGAACCCAAGCATCCAGATACTCTGGGCCCATATTTCCCAATGCTCTGATGAACCCCCATGAAAAAATGTTAAGTTTGGAGGTGGGGTACTATATAGACCCAAGGAGCCTGCGCTCCAAACTTATTGCCATTTTTGAATAAATGTTATGTTATTTTGGCTCATACAGCTATTACCTTATTTTATATTTGCTGTCTACCAATTCAGTTCAAGATCTCCTGGCCCGCCTGCCCCACCTTCCGCTGTTTTCTGCCCTCCTGGTGTACCCTTTGGACCCATCTATTTTACCGACTACCCTCTGAAGTCTGAATACAAGGAATACACCCCAGAAAAGATAATTGAACTCAATCCCCTGGCCCATATACAATCCACAATTAGATACAACTGACAAGGCCTTTGGATATTTTCAACACCCAAGTTGTTCAGAGGGAAATTCAACTATCCCCCTGCTTAAAACCTGTCCATGGAACAGCTTGTGACCCCAAAACCTATGCCTGCCTCCTCACCCAACCTCCCAACCAATCACACTGGTAAGCTGTTTGTTATTGTGTATATTACTCTCACCAGGGCAATTGTCACTATAACCCTGTCCGCCGGCAGTGGTCCTGGGTGGCAAAGTCTGCCTCCTACCTTTTAAAGTTAGCTTCTCTCTTGTGGTGGGCTTTGCCTACAAAAAACCTGGCCTGTGTGATCCCTGAAAACAATGGGCTGGCCGCCCAAGCTTGGATCCCTGACAAAAATTGTCAGGCAATGATTAGATTGGAGGGGGCACAGTTTGCCAGTCTTCAAAATGTGGCACAGTTTGCCAGTCTTCAAAATGTGGCACAGGCTCAGGCTGGGCCTGGTCTTGAGGTTCACTATACTGGCTTTCATAAAATCCACTCATTGATGGGCCTGATGACACATATAACTTGGTCTCCTCATGACCTAAGTTAAATTGGGTATAGACAGGAACCATAGTGGGTATGATTACTGATCAGCAGCCTGAGCTTAGAGTAGCTCCTGTTACTTCTTCTTGACAATATTAAAGTTATGTTTTCTTGTAAAACTTGTTTTAAATAAAAGCAATAAAAATTATATTAAAACAAAAAAGCAAATTATTTCCAGAGTATTAGTTTTGTTGTGAAGTGATTGGTTAAAACTAGCCTTCACTGTAATGGACATTGATCCATTAAGCTCAGTGAATGATAAAGCAATAGTACTCTTGCACTGGATGAAAGTGTTTCTAACAATCAAATAAGTTGTCTTTCCAAGCCGTATTAAACTAATGATCATCCAATCATTAGGTTAATAGTGGACAAAGCCAGCAGAGGATCCTGCCCTCAGTGGCTCCTATTAATCTCCAAATAACTATATAACTCTCTTTCTTGATAAATAAATTGAGGATTGATATTTACAACTGCTACATTTATTATACACACTAAGTTTAAGAAACTATCTTAACTTAGTCTTTGATAATTAAAGAGTTGAGATTTGAGTTAAGCATAATGAGCAACTGCAATACCATAACTCAAAATAAAATAAGTTTTATTTAAATTGTGCTCCTTTTTTAGATATGCTCTAAGATATAAATGGCCAAATTTGGAAGCACATACACTGAAAATAATTCTGTAGTTCCTTGAATAGATTTTATGGATTCACTCAGGAAATCCACTATTTCCAATTTGAGTCCCAAAAATAATTGATATTTTCAAAAAATGAGTTGTTTTGTATTTGAGCTCATCACTTTTGTGACTGAACCTCCTTTTTTCTCTATTTGTATCATTTTGCTACACACTCACTATTACATTTTATGTATAATAGTTCAGGAAGTGACTGATTTGCATTTATTTTGAATTTGAGTTCCATGTGTTTGATGTCTCATTTTTGTAACTCACTACAGTAGTTTTAAAAGCTATGGCAACAACCAAAAATACCTCAGATTTAAACAAAATGATTTCAGATTTAAGAAAATTCCAACTATCAGGTTAAAATATACACTCTGTTAACAGGGATTTTTGGCGTTAATTGGCAAAATGGTGTTGCAACCGAGATTCAAACCTTGCCTGCTAACATATCTTACAATATACAGGGGGTGCTCAATGAGTTGCCCCTTGACGTATCTAAAGTTATGAGTGAATCTGATGGTAGTGTCAAATGGCAGGCACTTCATCCTAATTAGGAGCGTTGCCAATTAGACCTGCTGATCCCCGCACAAGTTATTCCTTGGCTCCAAACCCTACATGGAACTCCCCACTATGCCACCCCCTTGTGGCCTTGTGGCTTCCCCATTTAGTATATTAATCACAATATCCTATAATAAACAATACCTTATTCTTATTGTTCTGTCCTTTCCTATTGGACTGTTGTCTTCCCCAATTCCAAGTACTGAACTCTCATTGGTTCAGTTGCAACAGTGGTAGCAGAAGTAGGTTACAACCTATTTTGAAAACAAAATTCCCCCCAAGAAAGGATGGAGTACAGGCCACATGGCTACTCCACAACAAGAGACGTTCCTTCCAATCCCCAAGGGGGACATCCCCAAAGGTTATGCCATCTATCAAGATCAGCTAGTTCTTACCAGTGTATACAATTGGCTCCGCCTCGGGCAGCGTGACGCTAGCGTCACCCCG
>QTSX02004570.1:0-71689 GCA_014839935.2 Entomophthora muscae | reverse complement strand
TCAAATGATGGGAAATTGAAGGAATTATGGGCCACATAATGCACCACAATGAAGGAATAATTATCTGTGCAGATATTAACAGTAGATCAAGAATCTGATTTGTCAGAAATTGCGCCATTGATGCTATATTGATATGGCCTTCAAATATTGATAGCTGCAAAGATTTGGCTGGTTTTGCTTTCAAGTTCAGAAATTCCTTGCCTTCTGCAAATGGGTCTGGTTCAATATCCACCCATTCCGGATTATCATACCTGTCTGTGAATGATCCTGGTATGACCTCATCCCAACATGACCCCCTCAGCCACTCTGTCTTTCTAATGAGTGATCACTGTCCCTTGTCTACTATTTAAGTAGAATCATTTCTTCTAATAAAGACAAGTTTATCCACATTTGTGTTGGCTTTAATAATCTTCAAGCTTTTTCCTGTCCTTTCTGCCAAAAGGACTTTCTCATCTTGTTTTCCAGGAAATTAAGGTACATGCCCTTAATTTTGCCCTTAAGGCTAACCCAAGGCTAGCTTCAAACCTCAAATCTTTTGTTATAAAGATTTCCCACTGTGTCCTCCTGGATGCCATCCCCAGGAGTCAAACACAACACAATTGGATCCTTGCGGTTTCCCTTAAGAAGAATAATTGTGTTGGTGTAATTGGGTGCTGTCAGGAATGACAGATTGGATGCTCCTAAATCTCAAAATACGGAACCAGAGTCAAACCCTGGACAAAACCCTTTGTGGACCGCCAGACTCATGGGACGGTAACCCAATAACCCACTACTAATCAATAAAGTTGTTACCAGCCTGTCAGGACCCAAACCCTTAGCCGTCCTGCAGGATTCTGTAAGCAAACCAACAGTGCAAGATGCCGAGAATTTCCCTGAGGTGCCAACACCTGATACTGGTAGTTTGCTTGGTGAAATATGCAAGTTTCTCCATGAGATTTATTTCAAACTCCCCCAAAGTCCCAGGGGAGGCACTGAACCCAAAGAGGCACTCAATACCCAAATCAACAAACAGAAGAATTTGAAGTCTTCTCATCCCAAAATAGCCAGTGGCAAACCATCAGTGCTGAGCGCCACAATGCCATCTGAGACCTCTGATGCCAACCTGCCCAAGCCCAGAAACCCCAACCAGGTAGTGAAGCCTGGCAGTGTGGTATAAATACCTGCCAGGCCAAGATCAACCCCCATTGTCATTTTTAAATAAAGGTTATGAGATATTGGTTTCCCCAATTATTACTGTATTTTATTCTTGTCATCTGCCAGTTAACTCAAAGATCCTCTGACCCCCCCCTGCTAGCCTGCCAGCTATGTACCACCAGCCAGGTGCTCCCTTTGTCCTGTCTATTTCACAGAGTACCCCTTAAAGCCTGAGTACAATGACTACACCACCAACAATATACTAGCCCGGGATCCCTTGACCAGAACTACAGAGTTAACCAGTTACAACCGAGAAGGCCCTTGGTACGTTATCAAGCCCTGCCTGTTCAGAGATAAATACAATTTCCATCCTGCCTACCAAATGGATATGGAACCACCTGTCAACCCAAAACCAATGCCTGCCTCTGCCGCTGAGCTCCCACTGGACCATACCAACAAGCTTTTTGGAATTGTATATATTACTTTCACAGGAGTAATAGGTACTATTGTCCCCTCCGCTAGTCCGTAGTTGTGGGTGGACAAGTCAATGTCCTACCTCATTAAGTTAACACCAATCCTTTGGTGGGCCCTGCCCACCCAGTCCGCAACCTGCCAGTTCCCAAACGCTAGCAAGCCGGCAGATCAGGGTTTTTCCCTAACAGGTGCACCAATCTTGCAGAATTAATACCAGGGAGTAATTCCAGAGTCTGCAGTGTTTATCAATCAAGGGTTTCTATTACTCCATTTGTAAACTACAATAGGTGTTATGCTGCTTTCTAAAAATCAATCATAGAATTGCTTAATTGTGCTGTTAATTTATCACTTACTGTTATTTACATTATTTGTATGCAGTGTAATCTAATAAAGCAAGGCAAAATGTGACAGTAGATACTCTATGAAGTGTACCAGCTTGTAAGACAATTCAGGGGGTCTTTCAGGAAGCCAGGATTGGTGAGGAGCACTAGCAGGCACAGGTAGAGGGACCACCAGGCCAGCAGGGAGTGCCCACTGTTGTAAATTGCGCTATTAATGCTATTTCAATTTGCCCTTCAAATATTGATAGTTGCAAAGATTTGACTGGTTTCACATTCAAGTTTGGAAATTCCTTGCCTTCTGCAAATGGGTCTGGTTCAATATCCAACCATTCTGGATTATCATACCTGTCTGTGGTTGATCCTGGTATGACCTCATCCCAGCGTGACCCCCTCAGCCACTCTGTCTTCCTATTGAGTGATCCCCACCTCTTGTCAACTATTTAAAGTAGAATCATTACTCCTAATAAAGACAAGTTTATCCACATTTGTGTTGGCTTTTATAATCTTCAAGCTTTTCCTGTCGTTTCTGCCAAAAGGACTTTTATATCTTGTTTTCCAGGAAATTAAGGTATATATCCTCAATTTTGCCCAGAAGGCTAACCCAAGGCTAGCTTTGAACCTCAAATCTTTTGTAATAAAGATTTCCCGCCGTGTCCTCCAGGATGTTGTCCCCTGGAGCCAAAGACAACAAAATGGTGCTTACTACAGGGGCTGCAAGCCCCTTGGTTACCCTGTTCCCACGCGCATTCTCTGGTCCCTCTCCCTTTGTTTCCAAAGTACCAGATCAACCTAAAGTTTCTAGTCCCCCTCTAGAAGAAGACATTACTGATGCCCCT
Organism: Entomophthora muscae; assembly: GCA_014839935.2. NCBI lineage: Eukaryota > Fungi > Entomophthoromycota > Entomophthoromycetes > Entomophthorales > Entomophthoraceae > Entomophthora > Entomophthora muscae. The sequence continues at coordinate 68,904 of QTSX02004570.1, read as the reverse complement.
GCAAATCCTATGGTATTGGTTCTGTCTCCCCGGCCCTTGTGGCCCCCCTTTCCTGCTTTCTCTCTCAACTATGAGCAAGCCTGTTCTGCCGCCTGCTCCCTTCTTCATTCTAGTACGGTAGCCATGCACTCTATCCCCGGCCTCTGTCCCAGGTACGCCTCTAAAGACCTGTACTCCTTCCTTTTGGACTTTGGTCTCCCCCCGCGTTGATGGAATCCATGGATACTATTGGTATGTTGGTTAACCAGTTCATCCAACCTGCCCTAGTTCACCACCAACTTGCATTGGGATTCCAGAATCAACTGCTAGATGCAGTAGCCTCTGCTGTCTCAAATAACCACACTCAAAATATGGCCTACCAAGAATGGTCGCACAGTCTCTTTACTTGTATTTCTGACAACCAGCGCAACTCATTGGCGTCACAGAAGTATTTAATCACCTCCCTGAATTCCCTTTGTTCCTTGCTCCCTGGATACATAAAGGATTGACTATGCAAATTGAATGAACATCAGGCAGCCTGGCGTGAGAAAATGAGGCTTTTCTGCTTAACCATCAACAGGATTTTGAGACTCTGGTTAGTGAGCTCAATTGATTCAGGGAGCATGTCAACTCGCAACTTGAATTGATAGGAGCTCATGTCAATACTTGGGGCTGCCACCTGCAACATCAATACGGTCTAGATAAGGCTGCACTAGACAACACTCTATACCAAGTGCAAACTTATGTGGACAACTGGGTGGCCTCTATTAGGTGACTCCACCCACTCCTCCTGTTGGGACCCCTTCTTATTTCAATCCCAAAGTATGGGAGGCCATTTCCAAGCTCAAGGCTACCAATAGATGCCAAGCTTCTGTGCAGCCTCTCCCTCCAGTTGAACCTATGCCTGACTCTCATATTGCCTCCCTCACTGATCAGGTGGCTACCTTACAAGGTAAAATTGAGTACTTAAGCCAGTGCCTCTCTAATTATGAAGATCTGTCTTCTGAATCTGAAGATGAAGAAGAAGGTGAAGTTGTTAATACTCCCGCTCATGACAATCATGGTTCTTGCCCTGGACTAGAAGGTCAACCCCAGGTCCACTGTGTGCGTGCTCTAGATCAACTTGCCAAAGTGACAAATGATGTAGCTGATAGGCAAGATGCGTTGGAGAGAGAGGTCCAAAACCTCTCCTGCTTTATAGAGACTCTAAATAGACAAGTTACCCCCTTGGTTGCTCAGACCACCTCCCTGGCTACCTGTGTCAATGGGATTGCTGGCACCTTGGCAGTACAACAAATCAAGATTGGTTAATTTGGGACTGCTGCCACAACTGCCTGAGACATTAGTGGGCAAAGTAGCTCTACCTTGGACACTTTAGAGGAAAGCCTTTGACTTCTCTGGGCTAGACAACCTGCTGCTGAATCTAAGTTTGAGGACAACCCACACATTAACGTCCTATGCGTAGGGCTACTGAAGAACTCAAGAAGGAACACATTGTTGCAACTGAACCAATGAGTATTCAGTATTTGGAATTGGGGAAGACAATAGTCCAATAGAAAGGACAGAGTAATAAGAATAAGCTATTGTTTATTGTAGAATATTTGGATTAATATACTATATGGGGAATGCCACAAGGGGGTGGCATAGTGGGAAGTTCTGTGTAAGGTTCAGAGCCAAGGAATAACTTGTGCGGGAATCAGCAAGTTGAATTGGCAGTGCTCCTAATTAGGATGAAGTACCTGCTATTTGATATTGCCATCAGATTTATCCATAACGTTAGATACGTCAAGGGGCGGCTCATTGAGTGCCCCCCTGTGTATTTTAAGATATGTTAGAAGGCAAGGCAGGAAGCTTGGTTGCAACACCCCCTTGCCCCCTGCTTGTTGTCAGAAACCAGGACTGGAGTCTGCAGAAGGTCTGGGAAGGTCTGCACAAACAACCTTTGTGTGAGAGAGGGGGCTAAACTAAGTTTGGCTCCCATCCCGGTGAAAGAAACCACCAGGATGCCATCCAGTGAAGAACTGGGATGGCCGCTCGGAGGGGGGACCACAGGGAGGACACCGGGGACAACTGAGGGAAGTAGGCATTCAAGCCCATCAGTATCAGGCCGGTGAGCAACCAAGGGGTGCAGGTGGGAGCGGGAGAGGACACCTTGAAGGGCCTGAGGGGTACTGAATGGCTCTGGACCACGTTGAGGAGGGGAGGCATGGGAGGCACAGTTTTTTCAGAAACAGGTGAAGTATGATCCACAGTGTCCAAGTCCAAGTCATCACATGTCAGGCTCTTGACCACAGTCTCTCCAGAAAAGAGAAGGCCGCTGGGGAGGTCCCAGAGACTAGAAGGGTCTCTACCTACAAGACGGGCTGACAAAGAGATTTTCCCCCACAAATCAGGGGAGGTGGACCACAGAAGCAGCAAGAACAGAGGAAAGGAAAATACCACAAATTTAAGAGCTGGGAGTATCATAGGAATATTCACCACAAAATTTGGAGCAGGTTGGTATGAATTTTTGATGAAAAAAGAGTGTGGGAAGTGTAGACAGGGTAGTCTTAACAGAATATTGCAAAAGAGCAGCAGAACAGGTTTGAACGGCTTTACTATGGTCTCAGGAGCCTTGGATGTAACGGCAAGTGAGAGCGGGTTCAAAAACAATGATTTTAAGAGAAAATTCAAAATAATAATAGGAATTATAAAGAAAATCAATTGAAAATTTGAAGTTCAAACTCTGTTTTCAAAAGCGAGATCAGGAAAGACAACAACTAGGTAAATTAACACTAGTATAGGGGCCCAGAAGAGAAGCTGGGTTTGAAACCGGCTGGCACAAGGTAAGCTTTGAACAGTGACTAACACCACAATCTTTAGGCTGTAGGAACTCAAAACTGGGTTCCCAACAACAAAAAAATTTAAAATAAAGTGCAGATGGCTCCAAAACTTTAATATTATTGAAAAATAGACAAGCAGGGGACTAGAAGCCTCCTTGCTTGCATAAAAGGGATGGGCTGCAAGTAAGATGGGTCACATGGCAGTGGGACTGAATCCAATTGGCTGGGGGCAAAACTTTGCTAGGCAGGGGCAGGGAGACTGGAGGGTTTCATTCCAATTTCCGCGGTCAGACCTGATTGGCTGGAAGAGGCACTGGTCATTTGGAATTCACTTGGGTTGCTTAGTGTCAACGTGGCAACCTCTGATTGGCTAGCTCTAATGGTTTTTAGAAGTGGGCAATACCAAGCTAATAAGTAGTCTAAGTTAACCGGTGTTTCTTCCCAGGAGGGAGCAACCAAAGGCAAAGGTTACGCAGGGTAGGCCAGCACAAACCTCTCATCTACCATGTGAGCTAAATCATTTAGGGATGGAGGGGTTTGGCGGGAGTTTTAGAGCCTTTCTTGGTACAACAAGGGAAGATTGTGCAATCCAAAGCCAGAGGTGGCAGTGAATTTACACTTTGTGTGGGGATGGCGTAGCAGGGGCGCAAGCAATCATGGTGAAGCTTCTTGGTGTTCCCTTGGGCATCCTCAAGTTGATAGGTGTGGTTGTCATAGACTGCAGCTATCTTGAAGGGCCCTAGGTGGTTGGGTTCCAACTTGGTGGAATTTGGATTGAGGGTGTAGACAGGGTCACCTACAGTGTACCTAGCTTTGAGGTGCTTTGTCCCTCCTGCAATCTGCTTGTGTCAATTTCCCAGGCCTTGGCACGCCATTGATCCAGGGATGGAGTTGTTGTTAGGGGAGGCTTGTTGGGAACCTTGGACTGTAGCTTTCCCTGTTCAACTCCTGTCAGACTGTCAGGCGTCCCAAAGGCTAGGGTGATGGGTCTAAACCCTGTGCCCCTGTTGATTCTTGCTCAAAGAATGAGTAGAGCGGTGGGCAGGTGTTCAGTCCATGCGTCATTGGGGTGCTCTTGCGAGAGTTTAGCAATCAGTTGAACCAGTGAGACATTTAACTGTTCCACACGCCCATTGGCTTGAGGATGGTAGGGGGCTGTAACTATACGTTGGAGTGCGTTCTCGGCACAGTATGCCTTCATGAAATGCCCAACTAGTTTGGGACCACTATCTGTGATGAGGCGTTTGGGTTGCCCAAAGCAGGCCACAATCTCCTTGCCAATGAAGCAGGTGATGGTGGTGGCAGTGTGGTTGATTGTTGCCCAGGCCACTGGCCAACAAGTGAAGTAGTTGATGGCAGTGATAATGTACTTCTTTCCCAGTCTGTCTTTGGGGAGTGGCCCCACAATGTCAAGGGCCCACTGTTTGAAGGGTTCCATGGCCTCAATGGGCAGGACAGACTTGGGGGTGCAGGTTTGGACGTGTTCTTCTCGCACAACACACACGTTTTGAGGAGGTCCAAGATGTCTTGACGCATGCGCGGCCACCAAGCCTTACATTTCATGATCTCAAAGAGGTTACGTCCTCTGATGTGACCCAGGGTTCAGTGGTAGTGCAAGATGGTGTCCCCTTGTTGTGTGGTGGGAATGTAAGGTGTCTTCTCACCTGTCTCTGCCCGGCGTCAGACGTTACCAGCATTGGTGGTGAACTGGATTTTGTTGTCCTTCAACTTGGAGATGATGACCAAGTTAAGGCCCTTGTAGCAGGTTGCTTCAGGGCAGAGGTAGAGCATGGCCCAATCCAGATCTAACCCATTGTCCCCAGTGATGGACGCTACGTATAGTTGTGAAAGAGCGTCAGCTGTGATAAGTTCCTTCCCAGGTTTGTACTTGATGTGTAACTGATAGGGGGATAGGCGCTCCACCCATCCTGCTTGGTGGCGTGTCAGGTGAGACTGTGTGTTGAAGTACTGAAGTGACTTGTGGTCTGTCAGAATGTGGGGTGGGAAGGTAGCTCCTTCCAGGTAACAGCACTACTTCTCAACACAGTGTACAATGGCTGCCAACTTTTTATCATGGATGGGGTAGCGTTATTCTGAGTCAGTAAGTTTCCTGGACTCATAGGCCACAGGGAGGAAGACACCATTGTCAGTTTCTACCCTTAGCACGCCCCCTATGGCCCTTTCAGAGGCATCAGTCTCTAGTTTGTACTGTTGGTTCCAATTGGGGAACTTCAGGACTGGTGTGGTTATGAGCCTTTGCTTCAACGTCTCAAAGGCTTGATCTCTGACAGGGGTCCAATGGAAGCGCTGCTTGGTATTGAGGAGCTCAGTGAGAGGTGTAATTAGTTCTCTGCAATTGGGGATGAACTTGCGCACATAGGCAACTATGTCCAAGAAGGTACACACCTGGCCCACATCAGTGGGAGGTGGCATGTTGCTGATTGCCTTGATTTTGGCAGGGTTGGGCTTTATCCCTTGGGCAGAGATGGTGTGCCCAAGGAATAACAGCTCCAACTTGAGGAACTCACATTTGGAGGGTTTAGCTTTTAGCTGGTTTCCTAAAGGGTGTCAAGGACAGCACAGAGGTGTTGAAGGTGTATGGTTTGATCTTGACTGAAGACAATAATGCCATCAAGGTACACAACCACATATTTTCCAATCAGGTCCTCAAATGCTTTGTTCATCAACATGGCAAAGGTGGAGGGAGCGTTGGTCATTTCAAAGTTCATGACACAACACTCAAACAACCTGTAGCATGTGCAGAAGGCAGTTTTTGCCTCATCCCCTGGTGCAATGTGGACCTGGCTGTACCCTGCGGTGAGATTGATCTTGCAAAAAACCTTTGCACCTGCAAGTGTATTGAACAGGTTGTCAATCAGCGGCAGGGGGTACTTGTTCTTAACCGTCACCTCATTTAGGGCGCAGTAGTCTGTGATCAGGCAAAGGGACCCGTCCTTCTTGGCTACAAAGAAGACCACCACCCCATATGGAGAGAGCAAGGGGCAAATGAAGCCCTTATCAAGCGCGTCCACAAGGTGCTGGTGGAGGGTTTCATCTTCCTTTGGTGTGAGACGGGTTAATGGTTGTGCTTTGGGTAAGGAGCCTTGAAGTTGTACGGCATGCTGGATCTCCCAGGGAGGAGGTAGTTGTTCAAGTGTCTCACTGAATACATCCTTGTACTCCTCAAGGAGGGCTGCAAGCGCCAGTGGTGGTGATGATGACAAGGGAGGGACCGCTGGTGGTTCAGCACAGATAACTTTGACTGAACATTGGTTGGAGTCTAGTTTTCCCCCCTTGAAATTGTATGAGCCTGTCTCTGTTATTCTGACAAACACAGTATTGTGGAGTAACTTGCTCATTTTCACAGGGTAAATCTGGAACCCCACCCCATTTCTGTTGAGGGTGATTACAGAGGTATCCCAGTCAATGTAGGAACAGTTATGTTGTAGCCAGTTGAGGCCAGCAATCACATTGTGGCTGAGTCTGGCCATGATTGGTCTAGAGAGCTTAACCTGGACGTTCCCCATTCTCACAGAGAAGGGTACTGTCTTGTGGGCAATGGCCACTCTGCGGGAGTCAGCTATTTGTAAGGCCTTGAATCTGCTGGGTACTCGGTCTAATTGCTGAGAGTCAGCAAACGCCTGGTACACCATAGTGTGGTTGGCCCTGGTATCTACCAGTAATTTGTGGGTGTTTTCATGGAAACAGAAGGGATAGGACAAGTGTGTTACTTTATTTGAGGAGTGGCTAGCTTGCAATATGGGGTTGTCACTGTGGACTTGAAAGACATCCAGGATTTCAACTTCATGAACGTTGTAGTCACAGGGATTCTTGGCAAGGAGGGATTGAGAGGATGGGTCAGGTGGGGTTGTAAGGCCTCTTGTCATTACAATCCCCAGAATTTTCCTGGGTCCTCAATCTGTGCTAGCTGGAGCTCCCCCTTGTGGGGGTGTTTGGTCCCATTTTCCTGTTGATGTGATTGACAACGGCCTACTTGACTATGGTCATTGCCTGATGTTGTACGTGGTTGGGGTGAAGCGTCACTGGTACGGCATAAGCCCATTGAGGCCTGGTTGTTAGCCTTCACAATGGCTTTATAGCAGTCATCAATGGAGGTACAGCAACCTACGGGGACCCACTTACAGATATGGGGTTTTAACCCATTAAAAATGAGGGTGAGTAACATTGCATTTCTGTTGGTCACGGCTTCTGGGGCGGCAGCAAGGGCTTGTTGCCAGGCAGAAAGGTACTCAGGGACAGAACCAGTTTGCTTGATTGTTAGAAGGGGATTTCCCACAACAATGAGAGAGAAGGTTTTGCTGTAACAGGAATTGGAAGCGTCTCAAAATGCTGCCCAGGTAATGTCAAGTTCCTGGCTGGCCCAGTTGGTGAACCACACAGCGGCGGGCCCTGTGAGGCGCCCAGACGCGGTGGCAACCCACATGGGCTCAGGAACCTGGCAGATGCAAAGGCGGGTTTCAGTAGACTGTAGCCAACTGACAATGTTGGCCCCTCAACGCCACCAGCAAAGGATTCTAACTGAAGGTTGAGCATGCATTGGGACAGGTCTTACTGGGGCGGGGTGACGCTGGCGTCACGCTGCCCAAGGCGGAGCCAATTGTACATGCCGGTGAGAACTAACTGGTCTTGATAGATGACATACCCGTTGGGGATGTCCCCCTTGGGGATTGGCAGGAAGGTCTCTTGTTGGGGAGTAGCCATACGGCCCGTACTCCGTCCTTTCTTGGGGGAATTTTGTTTTAGGTAGGTCAATAACCTACCACTGCTACCACTGTTGCAACTGAACCAATGAGGATTCAGTATTTGGAATTGAGGAAGACAACAGTCCAATAGAAAGGACAGAATAATAAGAATAAGGTATCATTTATTGTAGAATATTTGGATTAATATACTATATGGGGAATGCCACAAGGGGGTGGCATAGTGGGAAGTTCCATGTAAGGTTTGGAGCCAATGAATAACTTGTGCGGGAATCAGCAAGTCAAATTGGCAGTGCTCCTAATTAGGATGAAGTACCCGCCATTTGATGTTGCCATCAGATTAATCCATAATGTTAGATACGCCAAGGGGCGGCTCATCAAGCACCCCCTGTGTATTGTAAGATACGTTAGTAGGCAAGGCGGGAAGCTCGGTTGCAACAACATCCTTACCTTCCTCCACCTCACTTGCCAGGAAGTTGTGGTCACCAAGCTCCCTTCTATTGTCACCTGGGAGGATATGAAGCGCCTCCTTATTGAAGAGTTTGGAGGAGACCTCAGCTTGGAAGTCAAGAAAGATGCATTTATGCATATTGCTTTCAAACCCAAGGAAACCCTGGCTGAGTTTGCAGATTGTTTCTACATTGAAGGCCAGCAGTTAATTACTAGTCAACAGTTAACTCCTTGGGAAGCCTATATGGCTTGTTCAAACGCTTTGAGAGTGAAACAGCTTCTATGTCTACACTTTAAGGCACACAAGGCTTCACTCACTTCCATGAAGAGTATTAAGACGCTCTTGCAAGACATGCATTTGACACATGGAGGTACAGTGGTGCATGAGAATAAAGCCAGTAATGCTGGGACTACCTCTTGTATGCCACACATTATGACTCTGGGTAATAGTGGACAGACTAAGAGACAAGGCTGCCATAACGGTGGTCAGATTGGACATCACTTGCGCACTTGCACTAATCCTTGGGTGGAAGGTTGCAATCCCAGGGAACAGGCAGGAAAAGAGAGGTCAGCTTAGAAATGGAGACGCTCTCTGCTGACCAATCTCCCCTGTCCCCTCCTGATTGTCCGTCTGATGAGGAAGCTCCCTCTTCCTCTGGCCCAACTATCCTTCATCTGTTTCACAGCCTCTCCAGTGATTCAGAGCCTGACAATTCTGATAGTGAAGGCTCTGATAGTTATGGCTACTCTGTTCTGGCTGTTCTGGAAACTATCCCTGTACCCTACAAGCTTTGCTCTGGGAATACTACCACCACTTCCCAGGTACCTCCAAGTGAAGCTAAGTCCATGGTGGCTCACCCTTACCTAGCTCAAGCCCATTGACCTCCTGTCTTGATTGACTCTTCTGAGAAAGCAGCCAAGTTAACTGAAGCTCTTTTCCACTTTGTAACCGTATCTCTTCCACTACATACTGTGTATAAGGAGATCCCTGTGTTACAGTGTATACTGGCCAAATGGGAAAAGGAGCTAGAGGCTGCGCAAGATGTGTTGGCAGTCTTGCCTCCCTTTGGGAAAGATACAACCCACGTGTAAGTATCAATCCAAAAGGTCAAAATCAAGGCCATCTTGGACACGGGTTCCCCTGTCAACGTGGTATCTTCAAAGCTAATGAAGAAACTTAAGTTGGACCCTGACCTCAACTACACGCAGTTGTATGGCACAGCTGGCATGGCCCAAACTCAAGCCATTGGTGCCTACTCCGCTCTACCCATGAGGTTTGGGAAACTCCTTATTGCTTTCCCTGCTGTGGTCCTAAAGAACAAAAGCTATGACCTCTTGGTTGGTACTCAGTTCCTCTGCAAATATAACGGAATTGTAAACTTACAAGATGGATACCTTTTGCTCTTGAGATATGAAGCTCCTTTGATTTTTGAGGAACCTCCGCGCCTTCCAGGGAAACGTCTTAAAACTTGTGTGCTTGAGTACCCTACGGGTATCTTCTCACTCAAGTATAGGACTCACTCCTCCAACATGTGTATCCCTCCTCCTTCCTGCCCTGTGGAAGAAGGGGTACCCCTGCTAGCACCAGCCACTATCATTATCCCCTGGGCTCTCAAGTGGTGATTGATTCCCAGATTTCCTATGAGCTACCTGAAAAGTCCTTCTTGGAGCTTTACTCACCTGAATCTAAGTTGTACCAAGCCTTGTTGTGTCCTGGGATTTTAGACCAAACCCACAAAGAGCCTGTACAGTTACTGCTTGCTAACCTGACGGCCCTGCCCATCCAAGTAGCCAGAGGCCAGGTTGTAGGTCATGGTCATATACTTGGAGCAGAACAAGTATCCTCCCTCTACCCCTTTGGAACTTTCAGTGATTTCAACTTACCTGAAGATGATCCTCAAGTTCTCTCCTTGTTCACCGCTGCTGATTTCCCCCAGCTGTCTCCTGTTCAACAAAAGGATGTGTTGGATCTGCTAGATCAGTTCAGTGACATCTTTGCCTCTGGACCTACGGACTATGGCCTAGCTAAGGGAGTCATCCATCAGATTGATACTGGGGATGTACCCCCTTTTTGTGCTAAACCATACCGCTGTAGTAGGGTGGAAGATGCAAAAGTGTCTAAAGAACTCAAGCAACTTCTGGACGCTGGGTTACTGGCTCCTTCCCAAAGTCCTTGGGCTTCCCTGTTACTGATCCTCAAGAAGAAAGATGGGGGACACTGCATTGTAATGGATTATTGCCGCCTGAACTCTCTCACTAAGAAAGATTCATACCCCTTGCCCAGAATTGATGATGCTCTCAGACGGCTGGGTGGTTCCAAGTTTTTCTCTGCCATGGATCTAGCTTTGGGGTACTGGTGGGTTGACTTATCACCTGAAGATTGAGAAAAGGCTGCACTCATCACTTCAGAGGGCCTCTTTGAACCCACTTGTATGCCCCAGGGATTATGCAATGCCCTGCCACATTTCAGCAAGCTATGGACTCCATCTTACAAGACCTAAAACTCTCTTGTGTCCTTGTGTATCTTGATGATATCACCATATTCAGTGCTACCTTTACTGACCACTTGGAGCATCTCAGGGCTGTCTTCATCAAGATCCGTGAGGCTGGCCTGAAACGCAAACCCTCCAAATGCTCCTTCTTCAAGGAACGTTTTGAGTTCCTAGGACATGAAGTCACTCAGACTGGAATCCGCCCTATGAATAACAAGGTTGAAGCCATCAACAAGATGCTAGCTCCCACAAATCTTTGAGAGGTACAAGTGTTCCTTGGTATGATGGGCTACTACCAACAATTCATCCCTGACTTTGCTGAACTGAGTGAGCCCCTTGTCCAATTGCTTCAAAACGTCCCTTTTGAATGGACTGATAGCCAACAACAAGCATTTGAAGCACTGAAAGCCAAGCTCAAGGAGGCTCCTATCTTAGTCTATCCTGATCATGATAAAGAGTTCATCTTGTATACTGACGCTAGTGGAGTAGCTGTGGGTGCTATCCTTGCCCAACAGCAACTGTGGTAAGTTTGACTCCCTTAAAGTCAACTCCCTGGTACTCAACTCCCTTGAAATCAACTCCCTTGAACTTGACACTATAGTAAAGTGAGAATTCAGCTTTTGCCCTGATTGACTCCCTGGTACTTGACACTTTTTTAATTAACAGATCTTGATGTACTGAAAACTTTTAATATAAAAAATTAAGCTATACAGGTATGGTATACTAAAGTGACCTCATAAAAGCTCAGAAATGCAATAAAAATTGTACTCTAAATAATGAGAAAAAGGAGAAATAAGCAATTATTTCTCATTTTACTATGTAATTTACACTCTTCATTATAAAAATATTTTTTATTACCATAAAAATTAAAATTTCAATGAGACAAAAATAAACACAAACACAACAAATAAAGTTATGCAAACTATAAAAAAATATTAATATTTATTTGATATAGTTCATATAAGCACAACTGTGAATATCATATGTTTTATTTGGAAATTAACAAAAATTAAGATATTTCACTTACTTCCAACTATAAATATTCATCTCAAACTTACCATGTATACATAAAACAATTGCTGCTATCTAATTAAGTTAAAAAACTTAAAATTAAAACTAAAAACTAAATGATCAAAGCTAATAAGTAAAAATTAAAGTTAAAAAGTTAAAAGTAAAAATCATATAGCTGAGCAAGCAAGTTTATTCCTCCTCCTTCTTTTCCCGTTTCATTTTGGCCCCTTCCAGGAGGGCAGTGGCAATAAGCTCAAGCTGCTGCTTAAGCTCAGAGGCCTTGTATTTGTGCTCAGCCGCACCCTAGATTGCCTTGGTGAAGAGGGTACAGCGGGTGGTTGGCTTGGTGGGGGGACGCGGTTGGCCAAGTCACGCAGCTTGGAGATGGTCTTCTCCTGCTTGTGCTGCAAGAGGGAAAAGAACTTATTGAATTTGGGGTGGAGCCCAAAGTTGGCTTTGAGGTGTTTGTGGTAAGCCTCTAGCGCTGAGGTGGTCTTGAGCTCACCATTCACTGCAGCCCAGTACACATTCCAGCTGGCCTTGGCACAGGCCTTGCCTTGCCTCTGCGTGACAACCTTCCCAATCCACTGGGGCTTGAGGTACTCAAGGAAAGGCTTGAACTCCGGGTGCTTCACTATGTAGAGATCCTTTGAGAGCACCTCAAACCCCATTGCAGTGTGCTCTGGCTTTAAAAAAGCCAAGGCACTAAATTGTGCCAGCACAAATCTGCAGGTGTCCAAAGTATCCCTCCGGCTCAACCTACTAGGCTCTGTGTGGGCCTGCACATTACAAGTAACTTCTTGGCAGAAGTGAAAGTGGCACCCCTGCACCTCCCTGCTGAACAGCTGCTCAAATGCATTGAACTGATCAAGCTCAAAGTCCATAATACACATGGTAGGCCCAAGAGCTCTCAGCCTTACCTTTTCCTCCAAGTCCAGGGTGGCCTGGTCCTTGTCAGAGGCAGGTGGGTTGGCGCGGGTGTGGGGGGGAGTCTTATTGGATTCATCATCATTGGCAGGAGGAAGGAGGGCAAGTTCTTGGCAGAGGATGGAGAACACGCGGGTATAAATGGCCTCAGTGGCCCCAGGAAGAAGGAAGAACACAAGTGGAATCACCCAGATGTCAATCTGGGCATGAAACATCCAGAGCTGCTTGAACATCTGGGGGCAAGTGGCAAAGGTACCATCAACTAGCCAGGTTGACGCCCTTTTCAACTCCATCAGGTTCTGCTGAGTTGAGTAGCAGATTATACGCTCCTTGGCTGCAGGCCCGTCATCATGAAGCAGGAAGCGCTCCCCACTAGGAAGCTGCTTAAGCTCATGAGTGAGCGTGAGCTCAGAGAGGATGTCAGAAGCCTTGGGGAGGGGGATTGGCAGCAATTCTCTTATCACTGATGTACTTAACAAGTTGCTCCTGAGTAGGCACCAACTTAAGATTGTTGGGCTTCAGGTGCTGGAGGGCCTTGATGGCCAGGTCTGATGCGCAAAGATGGGAGGATGTGGGTATTACTTGCACAAGGTATCACTTTAACATCTGATTGATCAGGTGATTGGGGGGCTCACAAGTGTGCTCCTCCTTCTCCAAAGTAACCCGCTCCCAGCCCTTGGTGTTCAACCGGGCCCCGCAAGTCTTATCCTTGCAGACAAAGTGCTTGCTTTTGGTCTGCCGCTTTTGGTTGTTGCAATTAAAGATATAATTGTTGGCAATGTAACCAGGGCCGCCCTTTATGGACATGATCAGAAAGTACTGGGGGAAGCGCTCGGGAGCTTTAAACTCTCCATCCACGTTGCAAATGTTGTGGATGGCCAGTGGATCCCAAGCCACATGACCAGAAGCTTTAAACTTCTTGGAGTAATCCTCTGGCTCATCTTTGGGGTCAGATGAAGAAGGAGGGGAAGAGCCATTAGGAGGGAGAGGGGGAGGATTCTTTGAGGCCTGCTTGGATGCCTCCTTTTTCTTACCAGAAGAAGAGGTGGGCTCCTTGGCAGCCTTTGCCTTCTTGGTCCGGCGCTCCTTGGTAGGCTCGGAGTTGGCCTCTGAGTGATAAAATGAGTGGTTGGTAAGATCACCATCTGATTTATTGGGGGAGGATTTTTGGGGGGAAGGTGAAGGGGATGTAGAAGATGAGGGTGGAGGGGGGAGGAGATGGAGTGGGAGGAGATGGGGTTGGAGTAGATGGGGTTGGGGACTTTGCCTTTGCAGGCTTCTTGGCACGCTTGGGGGTGGAGGCAGTTTCTTTGGAGCCTTTGGAGGCTTGGCGCTTAGGATGCTGGCTGTTCTTGCTTGATTTAGTCTAAAGAAAAGTTCAGCATTGTAAATAAAATGATTGAGAAGATATTACAAACACAAAGAGGTAAAGCAAAGCAAAAGTTGAATGAAAAGTATGCAAATAAAGTTTTATTTATAAAAAAACATAAAAAAGTAAATAGAAGCAAAATAGAAACTCAAAGTGTAGATATAAAGGTTAAAACATAGAAAATAAGTGAATTTATGATAAAGCATCAAAGATGTTAGGTTTAGCATAAAATCTTAGTGTTAAATCAATGTAAAAGTTTAATTGAAAATCAAAAAAATATATGAAAATTATATGGAGAGCAGCAGAAAAAGTAATAGATTATAATAGCAAAAAAAATTTATGTGGAATTTTTTTATTGAGAGTTGAAAATTCAAAACATAGTAAAGTGTCAAGTTTGGCACTGTCAAACAGCTAGAAAAAGCTGAATTCTCACTGTCAAGTATGCTGGAGTTGAGCAGAAACATCAAATTTACTATGTTTTTTACATATAAAACTTGCTTAAATTTAAACCGGGTTTGAAAGTTAACCCCAAAGCTAGGCAGTTTTGTATGCTCAAAAATAAAAAATACAACATAAGTTAAAAAAGTAAATGAGTAGGAAGGTGTTTATTAGTGGTTAGGGCATGCTGTGAGGAGCTGGGAGTGAATTATTTACCATAGTGTTGGTTAAAACGTTAAGAAGCTCTCTGTACTAATCCCCAAGTTAAAGTGTCAAGTGGATAAGTGTTGAGTGGCGCTCATAGTGCGTCACATATTAATTTAGCTTTAATTCCAATCCTTTGATTAGTTAAATCCAAAACCAATCAGGTGTCAAGTTGATAGAGTCAAACAAAGAAAGTGTCAAGTTTCAGTTTTTTATAAATTACATATGAAATCTCTTAATAAATTGGGCTTAATTTATGTGGCACCACTTAATCCAAAAACCCAGGAATGACATAATGTAAAACAAGTGGGGCATTTGATTAATGACTATACCACTAAATCCAGTATAGTGGTGCTTGGGAGCCTAATCAACAACTATGGACACTAATAATAAAAATATAATAGTAAATAATAAAATTTATATAAGCGCATATGTATTTTATTAATAAAATTAAAATTTGGTTTAAAAAGTGTTGAACTGGTCACTTTTGGGTTTAGAGTGTTGAACACAGGTTTTTTCATTTCTATTAGTAAATTTACTTATAAATTGCCCCTTAAATTGGTATTTTAGCTAACCAATTTATTAAACAGAGTCAAGTTCAAGTAAATTTATTTTGGTTTTTGGTTTCAACCCCCTAAATTACTAGTAAAAATTAGCTTAAAATTGGTTAAGCCAAAAACACTAATAGATTCACATATGCGGCACTCAACTCCCTGGTACTCAACACTTTGTTGAGTACCAGGGAGTCAAGTTTAAGGGAGTCAAACTTACCACAGTTGCCCGTCCTAGGGCCCAACATCATAATGCTGATGGCCTGTCAAGGATGTCAATCCTGGCTATCCATCCCGCTGATGCTGATTGACTATATGAGCTAATAGGATATCCTGACTCTTGGACCACTGAGCCCAAAGACATCCGCCTGGCTCTACAGACCCTATCCAAGGACACTATAATTTGTGATAGACAACTCTTTAAAAAGGTTAACAATGCCTACCTACCCTACATTTGCCCTAGTATGAGGATAGCCATCCTCCTCCAAGCTCACATTGACACTGGCCATGGAGGCATAGCCAAGACTCATGACTGGTTGCGCAAAAACTTCTACTGGGAAAACATGCACCTCTTGATCCCTGATGTCCTTGCCTCCTGCCATTCCTGTCAACTCCAACGTCCTTGTCTTTCCCAACACCAGTTCCAACTCATCCCTCCAAAGCATGCCTTCCATACAGTGAGTATTGATGCTGTTGGTCTTCTCCCCTGTTCTAGGTCTGGGTGTCAATTTATCTTGGTTACCATAGACCATTTTAGTAAATGGGTCAAAGTCAGAGAAACTAAAGATATAACTGCCAAGACTACTTCTAATTTCTTTTTGCAAGATATCTTCTACTGTCATTGTTGCCCTCAAGTCCTGCTCTCTGACAATGGTACCAACTTTAATGCTTGCCTCATCACCTCTATTGTTGAAGCTATGGGGACTCACCAGTTGTTCTCTGCGCCATATGATCCCTCCACCAATGGAACTGTCAAACAAGCAAACTCAACCCTAGTATCCATCATGAGAAAACTCACGCTCTCTGACACTGCCAATTGGGACATGTTCCTCCCTGCTGCCCTCTTTGCTTACCGCCTTAGTAGACACCAGGTGACAGGTCAATCTCCTTTTGCCATGCTTTATGGACAAGAGGCCACTACCCCCCTCAATCTTGGGACCTCCTTTGATTGAGTTTGATATGTCTGCAAATCCTGAGACCCACGAGAAAGACCTAACCAACCGTATCATTGACATCCAGGCAACCACCTACTCCACTTCTTATAAGGTTAAAGATTTGGAGCTCTCTTCATCCAATGCTGCTAGAGCCCCCCTCCTCAAATACCAAGTAGGCAATATAGTTCTCTACTACCAGAATTGTACAGGTGGTAGAGCCCACAAGTTGGATTCCCTCTGGGTTGGGCCCTGTGAGGTTACCTTCAAGAAGGGCTTTGAGTGCACTGTGAAGCTACTATTATCTGGCCGTCCCTTTGCCTGTGTCCACTCCAAATTCCTTTGCAAGTATCAACTCCCTCCGTCCAATCTTGAGGGGGAAGATGTCGTAAATTGTGCAATTAATTCTATTTCAATATGGCCTTCAAATATTGATAGTTGCGAAGATTTGACTGGTTTTGCATTCAAGTTCAGAAATTCCTTGCCTTCTGCAAATGGTTCTGGTTCAATATCCACTCATTCCGGATTATTATACCTGTCTGTGGTTGATCCTGGTATGACCTCATCCCAGTGTGACCCCATCAGCCACTCTGTCTTCCTATTGAGTGATCCCCACCTCTTGTCAACTATTTAAAGTAGAATCATTACTCCTAATAAAGACAAGTTTATCCACATTTGTGTTGGCTTTTATAATCTTCAAGCTTTTCCTGTCCTTTCTGCCAAAAGGACTTTTAAATCTCGTTTTCCAGGAAATTAAGGTATGTACCCTTAATTTTGCCCTGAAGGCTAACCCAAGGCTAGCTTTGAACCTCAAATCTTTTGTAATAAAGATTTCCTGCCGTGCCCTCCAGGATATTGTCCCCTGGAGCTGAACGCAAAACCCACTATAACATAGGCACTAACTTGAGAACATAGGAGAAGAATTGATGGGATACACCATCTAGAAAGACGCCATCTCAAAAATATGTCCAAAAATGCCATCTCAAAAACACTATCTAGAAAGATGCCATCTCAAACCCTATCCCAGATTATGGCTAAACCACGCCAGATAACTTAAAGTATTGATAAAAGCCCAAATTTTTTTCAAAAACTATAAAAAAAACATATGAATAGACTCAAAATCATTCAAGTATTCTAAATCTGCAATAAAAATGTGGGGTCAGCTAATACTAACTATAGTGTGTAAAGCTCCAAAGTCAACACATCCTAAGACAGTGATATTTTTGTATTAAATTTTAACTCTATACTGTAAATTCAGAACCTGAACGTAAAAATGCGGGATTGTCAAATCCTTGGTCTAAATTTAAAATCACTTTTGTGGGCAACTCAGCTGAGTGAAAAATAAAATATTTAATAAAATCAACCATTTATTTTGATTTTTTTTGGTTTATTTAAATTGGCAAATTTTGAATCTCTTGAGCAGATAAATCAACTAACAAAAGACAAAACTCAGCAAACAAATGCAGGATACATGAATCAGAAATTTGGGATTATAATGTAAAATTTGAGATCCCCTGTATTTCAATTGAATCATAGACATCATGTAAAAATTAACAAATCTGAAATTGTGGGATTGTCAAATCCAAGAACCAAGTTTCAAATCATAATTGCGGTGAATTTGAAATAAATATAATTTATGGGTGTCTCAAAAAGGATGATAAAGAATCTAGAGTGGATTTGTGTTAATTCTTTTAGGAATCATAGGCATTCTCAAAAAGCACCCTATTTCATTTTAGGACAGCTAAAATTTAGATGCTTGATTACAGTAGATTTTAAAAAACGCTAATAATAAAGCAGAATTATATATTACAATCTATCTTATCACATTGTCTTTTCTTTGGTGTGTTGATAATGTACTTGCAATTAATTGGACAGTTTCACCTCCAGTTGCCTTGGCAATAGGAAATCAAGCTGCCTCCCCAAAACCAACTGGTCTCAGGGAGGCGGCTTGATTTCCTATTGCCAAGGCAACCAGAGGTGAAACTGTCCAATTAGTTGCAAGCACATTATCAATACACCAAAGGAAAGACAATGTGATAAGATAGATTGTAATATATAATTCTACTTTATTATTAGCATTTTTTAAAATCTACTGTAATCAAGTATTCTTAGTAGTAATACATGAATACATAGTTAGTAAACTAATTGTTTATCTTTTCCCCCTCTCCTTCTTCCTTGAAAAGAAGTTTTATGGCCCCTGGCTACGCTGGGGGCCAAAAAACTTTTAAAAAATTCTGCGTCATCAGGAGGGTAGCTCATATATCATTATATGGTTTTATGGTTGCTATATTAGTGATTTAAAGTGCAGAATATTGCATCATTTCCAGTTTAGACAACTTTTCATTTCACTTAATTTCATGTCTAAATATGGCTGTTGAGATTGGATTTTTCATTTGATTTTATCCAGAGTGGAGCTTCTTGATTTGTCCTAGTTTCTTACTGTACATTAAATTTGGATTCCAGTTCCCGCAATTATTATTTGAGTTTACTAGTGGCATTCAAAAGTGATTTGAAATTTGGTTCTTGGATTTGACAATCCCGCAATTCCAAAAAAACAGTAAACTTAATGAAAATGGTTGATGGATTTGACCGCTTCAAATCTGATTCCAGCTAATTCATTTTGTCCATTGGAAATATGCAGTTTGACTTGAACTTTGCAAAGTGTCTATGAGTTCCTGCATTTTCAAATATTCAAATAAATACTTAAAAAATCAATTTAATTAAAAAAAGGCCATCCCGCAAAAGTGATTCAAATTTTGGACCAAAGATTTGACAATCCTGCATTTTTACGTTCAGATTCTGAATTCACAGTATTAAACATGTATATACTGAAAATAAAGTTAAAATCAAATATTTGAAAGAAAAAATTTATTGCTAAAAAAAGTGGATTAAAAATTATATCCAAGGGCTGTGGCAATGCCTTTGAGATGGGTAAGGCAGCCTTCCTTGGTTTAATAGGCTAAAACCTCCTTGGTAAACTTGCAAGCTTGTCCTGCTGGCCAGCATGCTTGGATACAACAGCTTTGCCTTTAACGGCCTGGGAGTATAGCTGATCTCCATGAGCATGCTGAATCTTCAGCTTGTTGACAATCACATGGAACATAGGCTTTTTTTACCTTAACCATGTGGGAAAGTTGATTATGCCAACCTTCAAGTGATGGGGTGGTCTTAGTTACGCCTTCTTTGACCTGCTTATAGCAGTTCCAATTAATTGAGTTGCCACCCTTGCAGATGCAGCAATATCCCTAGAATACACCCATCCACTAGAGCTCAAAGTACTGAATGAAAGGAGCAAATGCTTCTTGGCTCTCAATAATGTGAATTAACATTGATAAGCTTGTCATAAAAAAGGTTAACCTCTTCCTTTCTGACCATGGCCAGAGTAGCAAAGCAATTGAAGATCTTTCTGGTCTTCTTTGTGCCATCCTTGAATATCAGCTTATTGAGGGCTGGGTTTCTATCAGGTTCTTGCGCAGATCCTGGTGGTAGTGAAAGAAGCAGCCTTGGGGCCTGCTCCTAAATACCTTGATAAAGGTGTTGACCTGTGCAGCCTCAAAGTCAAATATTAATGTTGTATGGTAGGTAAGAGACTCTGGCACCTTTCTGGTTGTGGCCTGTTGCTCCCAGGTGACCTCTGGGCTGATCTTCTTCTTCTTGCGGCCCCTTTTCTCAGCTGGCTCTTCTTCAAGTGTAGGCAAGATGGCTTCCAGTTTTTGCTTGAGTATATTCAAGGCATGGATGTAAGTATTTTCCCTTTTATTAGGGAGAAAGAAGAAGACAAAGCGGATGGTGTGTTCATTGACCTGACCATGGATGGCCCAAAGATGATAAAATAGCTTTGAAAAAGAGGCAAAAGTATCATTGGCAAACCAGGTATCACACTTTAGAAGGCGTACAAGATCCTCTTGTGTTGAAAAGCACAAAATACAGTTTGGTGAACCTTGCCCATTGCTGTGTAGCAGAAAGGGCTTTCTGAGCATGGTAGTCTTCTGGACTTCCAAAAGTACAAGCACATTGATGCTTCTAGCGCTGACGCCAATATTGGCATCAATTGACTGTTGATCAGTCACATACTGTTGGAGTCTGGTCTTTTCTCCAACCTCCTCTCTCTGATCCTCATTCAGGTAAATGAGAGCATGCATTACCAGCTCGGTTGAAGTCAAGTCCTTGTTGAAAGGAATGGCTTGGCAAAGGTACCAGCACATAAGATGGTAGAGGATCATATCAGAGCCCAAACAGTCATGCTCAATGGTGAGCTCCTTGACTTGGGTAAACCCAATTGTAGTTAATTATGTGGGGCATTCTGGACTATCACACCAGTAGTGATGGTGTGCCATATTTTTTCTCTGGTAATTGCAGGTGAAAAGGAAGCTGTCCTTGACAAAGCCAGCATCCCCCTTCTTGGTCATAATGGGAAAAGAGTCAGGGAAAACAGCTGGAACTTTAAATTGCCCGTTGACATTGCAGATATTGGCAACTGCATGTAGGTCTCACTCTAGGATAGGCTCCTCCTCTGAGTCTGCAAAACCATGGTCACCAGAGTCGTTTTTGGAGACTCTTTCATTATCATCTTTGTCATTGGAGTGGACGTGCTCCTCCTGGAGATCAGAGGGGGAGTGGACAAAGGGAGAGTGGGGAGGGGTGGGGCTATCAGCCTCGGGCTCAGGGGAAGGTGTGGGGGTCTTGGCAGGCGTTTTTTCTTTAAGAGTCTGCTTGGAGAGGGTAGCCTTGGTCTTTCTTGCCTGAGCAGGAGTGGCCATGCTCTTGGGAGCCTTGGGGGTAGCGTTGATGTTAGGCTTGGGAGGCATCTAAGAGTGAATTTGCGTCAGAAAAGTTCAAATTTGGGGACAATTTTTAAAGAGAAAAATGAGGATGTTTTAAATATAAAAAATTGGTCATTATTTTTTACATGAAATTTTAGAAAAACTCTCAAATTATATGCAATCAAAATTATTATGTTTTTTATCATGTAAAAATTAAAATTTTATTAGTAGCACAAGTATGCAAAACTGTGAGTTTTTACTGAAAACTTGCAAGTGAAATGGTGTTTTCAAGATGACGTAATTGAGATGCTGTAGCTCAAAAATATAGTGATTTTAACTTTTTTTATATTAAATTAAGAAATCTACAGTGGAGCTACCTCAACCAGGCCAAAGAGTAAAACTTGAATATTTTTAAAACTAGCTTATACAACTGGGGTTAAAAAGTACCCAGTTGTTTAGAGGAGATCAAAAAAGTATATATGCAAAGTTTCAGATGGTTTCTTACATTTTTTATTTAAGTGAGATTTGGCGCTGAATTGTACTTTTTAAAAGTGGAAACAGTCTATTTATGATGGTGTGCTCTTTATAGCGTCCTATGACATCATATGTTAAAACAGGTTAATTCTTAGTGCCATATCAGTGGGCGCCACTCCTATTGGAAGCTTAGTAGATTTTATAATGGGCTCATTTTGCATAATGAAAATACCCTCATTACTAAATAAAATCACTAGTAAAACAATGTATTGCTGAAACTCAAATATCAAGGTTCATACTATGATAAGAAATAAGGCTAGCATATTAAACATGGTTTTTTGAATGGCTATATTATAAGGGATAGTACTATAAAAGTGGCACTAATTTAGGTTGATTTATTATTTGAGTCTTAAATTAATACCATGCTTTATTCCCAATTAAAAAGAAAAAGGCTTGGATTTATCACATAAAAGTATGATTGTATAGACAAACAGAATCAAAGATAGTGCTACCATGCTGTTTTAGTAAAAGCTTAAGTGCCGCGGCGCCAACTGGTAAAGGTACTAGGCGCTGCAGCACCAACTGAAAATTATTCCAGGCACCGCCTTGTAAACATTTTAGTTGCTGTGGCTTTGCTTTTCAGTGGGCTGGATTTTTTGTTACAATTATAAATCTACTACTGATCCACAATGTCTTTTTTCAATTATTCTATTGAGACTAGTGCTTAGAAATATGATTAATAATTAGATTAACATTTTAGGGATTCAAAAATGGCGCGGCAGCGGCGCTTGATATAAAAGTAAGGCGGCGCCTTGGCATCTAAAATATTTGCAAGGCGGCACCTGGAGTTTTTTTGGGTGGCGTGGTAGCACTTTATGTATGATAGGGACGGCGCAGCGGCACATTTCATTGGGTATTCTGCAGTAATGATCCAAAATCTACTGCCAATTGAATATATATAAATTTTATATTATAAGTTTATGACAATGAGGTTGCAGTAATTCTATTTCATGAGCTCTGTCATGATTGGCATCATTGATTTTATACTGCTAATTTATGGAGTTGGCTTCTATAATCCTAATATGTGAGCTCTTTCATAATTGGCATCATTGCTTGGTCAAAATTTCCAACATATCCCCCCACTTGACCAACCACTACTTTCTTTCTTTCTTTGTCAGATGAATCTCAACTCCAGCAGCAACAACAACAATATGCGCCAAGCCTATGACAAAATGATGGCTTCAATGGACAAAGCAGAGTGTAGTGCTTTAAAAAAATGCTGCGCTCAGTCTGTGTTGATTTCTTGAATTGACTTTGGGCTAGTGACTCTCAGTTTTGAAAACAGGACTGCGCAACCACTATGGCTGGCTCTGAGTGTAGTACTGCGCCAAACCCCAGTGCTGGAGATTTCCCTGATGAGGACTCCATGTTTGAGGAGCCTCTTCCTGTCAGCTTTGCGCCTCCCAATGGCAATCCTTCTGGTGCTCAGCACCCCTTTCCTTGATGCCTTCCCTCTACTGGTGCGCTTCCCCCTACCTCATCTGCCATGCTCTGCGCCCGCTGCAACTCTGACAATGTGGTGGTGGACTACCCCAACCTTCTTACCAAGTTTGGGATCTGCCACCATGAGGATACAATGTACAGCTTTGTACAGGCACTACATTCTGATGAGGATGTGATGAGCCCTATTTGAGCAGGGGGAGTTTTACCACAGCTGCTACAATGCCTCTTGTTTGGCCGCTGAGGTGTGTCTAGGGCTGCAGTCAGCTACCTTGCTTCCCAGTGAGATCTTTGCCCAACAGGCACATATCATTGTCATCTGCAATGAGTATATTAATGAGGTAGCTCAGGTTTGGGTACTTGAGCTTGCTGCTGACTCCTCCTTCCATCAAACCTTGGACTTGCCTGTTCAAGCCAATACCAACTGTTGCTTCTCTGCCACGTTCAAGGCGTTTCTTCAGGCAGTTGGTACTGGCAATGCTTCTTTGTACCTTTCTTTGGCTGCTGCAACTTGCTACTTCATGTGGTATCCTCCTGAGAGTTGCCAGCGGCAACCGCCAGAATTAACTCATTCTGCAAGTTGACTTAATATATGTCAACAATCAGAATTAAAAATACTTTAATGTCAACAGCATTGAAAAGTCAGAATTAAGTTTTAACTCATGAAGACTACTGAATGTCAACACTTTTTTAATAAGCAGAAACCTGTTTCCTGAACATTTTACTTAATGAAAATTAAGCTTCAAAATACTTTTTAGGGTAATGTGACAACATATATTTAAAAAAGTCCATAAAAAATTATACATGACAATTAAAAAAATTCATAAAAATACACTTCAAAAATAATTCACTGTGAAATTAGCTATCTTTACTATAAAAATTTTTTTCCCACTTATAAAAACAAAAAAATCCAATACTTAAAAAGATACTACATAAAAATTCATGTATTATAGAAAAATATAATAATCATAAGCAGTAATATAAGGGTTTTTCTATATTTAAAACTACAAAAAAATATAATTTACTAGTAAAATACCAATATAGGCCATGTAATACAGTCTAAAGCATCAAACTATCAATAGAAAATCAATGATTTTATAAAAGCAGTATCATAAAAGTGTTAATGAGTTATTTAGAATAACTATTTATTTAAAAATATTATACTTAACATATAAGAACTATATACAAAATTAGGAAATACTCAATAAATTTAATTAAAAGCTAGACTGTGATCATTTTGTTGCCATTAAGAACTGTGGCAATCTTCTTGATGTATTCCCCAATCTCTGAAAGCTTATATTTGGCCTTGACAACTTCCTTGATCTTCTCTTGATATTGTTTCTCTTTGGTGGTTCTCTTCTTCTTGGATGGGCAGTTCTGAATATCTCTGATGGATGTAACAGTCTTCCCCTGTTAGACTTTGAGATGCTCATAGAAGGTGTTGTATCTGGGCTTGATTCCAAAGGAGGACTTGATATTCTTATGTCATCCCTCCAAAGATGAAGTAGTTTTCATCTCATCCTTAAGAACTTCCTGATAGCAGTTCCAGTTGGCTTTGGCTCTGGCTCTGGGCTTGCTCCAGCGCTTAGTGACCTTACGTCCAATCCACTGTGGTTTGTAATATTCAATGAAAGGGTAGAAGGCATCCCCATGTTTCTTGGCATATGAATCCTGTCATAGGAGTTCAAAGGCTTGTCCAGTATGCTCTGGCTTCACAAAGGCTAGTGCTACAAACTTCTAAATTAAGAACTTGCACTTTCCTGATGTATCTAGACGGTGGAGCTTGCTGGGCTCAGGTAGACCCTTTAGTTACCTGTTGACAGACTGTTGATAATGGAAAAAGTACCCCTGGACCTCTCCATCAAAGATATTTAAAAAAGAGGTATACTGGGCAGTTTCATAGTCTATGATTATAGTTGAGGGGCCAAGTGATTTATCATGAGCTTCTTGTTCTGCAGCAAGGGTGGATTCATCTTTTTCATCATCATCTGGATTGGCTCTAGTGTTATGGCCAGGGGGACTCTTTTTATTACTGGGTAGGGCTTTGATGCCCTCCTAAAGGATTTTAAAGGCCTTTGTGTAGATTTCTTCTGTTGTCCCAGTAAGCAGAAAGTAGGCAGATGGGAGCACTTTTCCTTCAATAAGGGAATGTACAACCCATAGTTGGTAAAAAGGCGGGGGTATACTACAAAGGTACCATCACATAACCAGGTCTCTGAATCTTTTAACGGCTCTAGGTTCTGTTGTGTAGCATAGCATATAATTCTTGCCTCTGGTGTAGGCCCATCATCATGTAAAAGGAATACCTCATCATCATTGAACATCTTTAACTCCTCTGTCAAGACTAACTCTCCTTGGACCATGGCAGAATTCTTATGGGGGAATAGATCACGGTGTTTATCACATATGTACTTCACTAACTGGTTGCGGTCAGGGATGAGCCTCAGGTTCTCATTACTTAGGTGTGTGGTGGCTTTAACTTCCAGATCAGAAGCCTTGACGTCTTTGGAGACTGGGACCATTTGGTAGAGGTACCACTTTAGAAGCTTTTCAATAATATTGATTGGAGCATTGTATGTGTGCTCTCTTTTTTCACTAGTAACTTTATCACATCCTTCTGTGTTGATCCTGTCAATGCAGATTCTATCTTCACACACATAATGCTTGCTGCTTCCTGCTCTCTTCTGATTGTTGCAATTGAAAACATAGCCATCACAGACTAAACTTGCACCTCCTTTGACAGACATTAGAGGGAAAAACTGAGGGAACTTCTTTGGGAGCTTAAGATCTCCTTTGACGTTACATATATTGTGAACTTTTAGGGGATCTCATGGGCCAATTGGTGCTTGATGATAGTCATACAGGTAATCATCAGGATCTTCTTTATTGATACTTGATGAGGAGGATGGAGGTGCAGATTTGTTGGGCAGTGGAGGGGAATTATCTGGAGTTGGATTCTTGTGCTTCTTGGACTGGGATGAGCTTGATTCCTTGGGGCTTGATTCCTTTGAGCTTGATTCATCTGGGCTTGACTGGGGTTCTGTTTTTTGGGGATCTTCTTTCTTCCTTGCTTGTTTAGTGGAACCTCATCTCCTTCTGATTGGTACCAGCTTGGAGAAGAGGAGGGGGCAGGGGAGGGCTCCATGCTTTCAGGGTCTGGCACCTTCTCCTTTATCTTCTGTTTTTTTAGGGCTCTTTGGCTGGTTTTTTGTTGGGGTAGGGACTTTGGGCCTTTCCAGAGGCTTTGGGTATTTTCTTGTTTGACTTGTGTTCTTTTGTGGCTTCTTAGAAGATTTGTCCTACAATAATTAGAGTATAGTTCATAAAGTAAGAATAATCAGTTGAAACACAAATAAAATTAAATAACATTAACTTGTTTTATTTTTTATTATTAAGTGAATAGTTTATAGAAGTATGTAAAGTAATTTTAGAGCTAGTTTATTAGTAAAGAATAGAAAAAAACCATGTTTAAATAAAAATTTGACATTCTGGTAGTCATAATAGTCAAAAATATTTAATTTAGTTTGTAAGCATAAAAAACGCTTTAATTTTGACGTTGACATACTGACAGTCAGCATTAAAGTAGAAAAACACTATGTAAATCACTTATAAAGCTTGGTTAATATTTTCTGGAGTTGGTTTTTTAAGGCCAAAATTGAATATTTTTAAATTTTAAAAAATTAAAGATTTTCATATATAGCTTATGAAAACTAAATAATAGGGATTGTAGAGCAGACTCTAAAGTACAGCCCTGGGTACACTGGCCTGAATTACCATACCATTATATGTGTGCTTTTTGTTAAGCAGCAGTGTTTTACTAATAAGCCAGTGAAGGTGTCAACATTCAGGCAGTCAGTGTTCTTTTATAGTAACTCAACTATTAAATATTGCTTAAATTATGTCACTTTGTTTGCTTAGCCAAACCCCTTTGTTGCAATTTGGATGACACGTCAATTTGACACAAAGTTGATATTATAAATACATATATAAATTCTAGTTTTAACATATGCATTTTGGCTTAAGTGGACTTCCAGAAATAAGCTATAGTTTATTCAGTGAGCTTAAAAATACAGTAAATATCTAAATAATACAAAGAAAGCTATGAAAGTTGGTATATGTCTTTGTTCATACTTAACTTATTATATATTGAATAAAAACATTAATATAAAATATAAAAACTAGTTATTTTTAGAATGTTGCATAATTTATTAAGAAACTCATGATTATTATTTGGGGTTGACATCCAGATATTACTTACTGTAGTTGACCTTAATATAAAAGTACAAAGAAACTTACATTTTAATAGTAAATTATATTAGTTTTTTGGCTTAAAATTAAGTCTTTATTTAAATGGTGTCAAAATTATGCCTGTTTCTTTCTGATTTTTCAATTCTGACTTAATAATTCACTATGAAAAATTAGCTTAGTTTTGGAAATTCCCAATTCTGGAGGATAAATACTAAAATAATGTTGACTTACTGAATGTCAACAAATTGTCAACATTCATTTAGTCAACTTGCAGAATGAGCTAATTCTGGCGGTTGCCTTGCCAGCCCGGGTACACTGGTTGTTGCTTGGAGCATTACTGCTCCCTGGCTTACCAGCTCTGCGTCCCCCTACCCATATCCTATTCCTACATGCAAGATGTGTTTATGGACTGCTTTACCATAGGTGCTGCATTCTCTGCTTGTGATGGCTGGGCTGTTTGGCACCAGTAAGTCAGATCTGACTTCCCTTGTGCAACTGGTCTTCTATGTTGCACAACTCCCAGTTGGCCCGGGCCCTAACACTAGTGATCCTGGCCCACGTGCACCAGCGCCTGGACAACAACTGCTATATGATCCCCACCCATGATTGCCCAACAATCACTATTCAGTGCCCTGTCAAGCATCCCTGCCCTGCCAATTGTCAGGCCTCTTCTCCTGCCATGTCTTTTGCTCAGCAGTGTGAAGGCGCCTGTAACACAAGGGACCAATCCCACTGAGCCTGCATTTTCCTTTTCTTGCAATAAACTTGCTTTTGCTTATCTTCTTTTTTATTGTTTCTATTATTTTTTAGTTCTTATTTTTTATTATATTAAGTTTTTAATTATTGTATTTATCTTCTAAATTTAGTGCTTATAGAAATATTATTGATTAGCAGAGTTTGTATGTTGGGGATTTAAATCTTGCACCGCCACGGCACTAAATATAAAAGTAAGGCGCCACCGCGGCATAAAAGATGTTTGTAAGGTGGTGCCCAAGACTTTTGCAAGTTGGCGCAGCAGCACTTTTTGTTTGTTTAAGGCAGCACAGCAGCGTTTTAAGCTGGGTAGTTTTGCAGTTGAATTCACTAAGTTTTGGTAACCTTATTTTGATAACATACTTTTTATTTTGATTTGAGATAGCGTTTTTGTGATGCAGTTTTTTGTGATGGCGTATTTTAGGGTATTTATTAAGTGTTTTTATACTCAAAAAATCTTATTTGGATAACACTCTTTTTATTTTGATTTGAGATAGTGTTTTTGTGATGTGTTTTATTTGAGATGCTATATTAGAAACCAATATGTAAAAAACTATTTAATAATTTTCATTGATTTTTTTTAATTTTTCTGATGTAAATCCCAACACCATCTCAAATTTTTTTGAGATGGCGTCTTTCAAGATGGCATTTTTGAGATGGTGTATTACACTAAAGAATCAAACTAACAGATACCTAGGGACGCTGGATGAGACCATAGAGTCTACCAAACCAGTTAATGTGATGTACACCACACCAAATAGTTAATTAGACAGAGTTTTGTTTGCAATCCTAGATTCTTGCAGGCATTTGGGCCGCAGGATAATAGGCAGGGTCATTGAAACCAGATACACAGGCAGGTAATTATACTTATTCCTGAAGAGCCAGGGCTAGACAGTGTACCAGTAATCTTCTCAACCAAATGTTTCTGGCTTACATTATCTGGCTAGGAGGTCAGCCAAGAGGATATTCTCTAGTGTAAGTTTGGAGAAAAATGGGCCCAAAGAATATTTAGTAAAGTGTATAGGTCCAAAGGGGGAACCATGAGGACAGAATAATGCAGATGTGGGGTCTGCAGAATCTATGGAGGAGGCAGCAACTTGGGCAGAACCTGCTTATTTGGTTTGTAAATGGTAGAGGACTAATATGAAATAATTCAATGTATTGTTAAACCAAATGTTCATACAGTAGTTTTCAAACCTGTTGATAGAAACAAATATTAGTCAGTTTAGAACACATAGGTTCAGTCACACAAAAATTCTCAACTGAAACCAGTTAAAAGGTTGATTTACTCAATATACTTCCATTTATCTAGGGCTGGAAAACAAAAATAATCAATCAAACAACAAAATTAAAGTCTAATACAAACCCCAAAAAAGAGACAGCAAATGTCAGGGCCCAAGGGCTCCCAACTCTGATTAATTTAAACTATAGTCTAAGGAAAGTCCTTTATTTAATATTTAGACCAATGTCAAAACAGTAGGCTCAACCCACCAACAAGTTTTTGAGTAAGCAGGTTTGTGACCTGCAACCCAATTACCCAGTCACTCAAGGCCAGACTAGTAAGTCAACTCAAATTTCCAAATCCAACAACATGAACAGATGGTGATTCTTACAGTGGATACCTTGTTTTTGCACTTGACTCATTACCAGGATCAAACCACTCCCTTCACTATCCCACTGTGTGATTGACACTATCATGTTCCTGTTATCCATGGCTCACACTAACTATATAATCATTATCTCTCAATAAAGAATATTATCTAGTTTCTAAACATTTTTTCCCTTGTAACTCTGCTAAAACAGCATAGTGTAAAGTTTATACTTCTGGGAAGTATAATAAACAAAATAAGTGGAGTATTTAAGAAGAGAATGATACTTTATTGAATATGAATATAGGCTAATATATAGTATCATGACAAGCCACATGCCATCCATGTACGTCATGGAGGTCATGGGGCTTATCTGAGTAATGTTCCTCTTGAGTCACAAGGCTTAATCAAGTTGTGTTCCATTTAGGACCTAGATTGAGTGATCCCTGTCATAGATAAATAACTGATAATAGTGCCACCTGTTTATTGGCTGGACAGTGAACCATTTGGTGAGTTGTTCAGTGATTTACTTGGGGTGTTAATTCCCCAAGAGGAAGTAATCAAAGATGTTGCAACATCTTCCCCTGGGGTACTGGAAGGCGGAGCCTTGGTGATTTTCTTAAGAGTATCTGGTATGTGGGCTTGGTATTGGTCCAGTTTGATGTTGGGCACAGGGAGCCTTGAATTTTGTTGGGCTGTTCTTGCTTTACACAAACAGAGTTGGTTGTGGTGCATACGTTTCAGCTCAGTTAGAGCTCCAATTCCTTTGATGAGATAGGTGTTATTGGGCTTAACTTCCATGACAATGCCTAGTCCGTGTAACTCTGGGTCTAGTTTGTGTTGGTTGTGATTAACAACCCAGATCTCATCTCTGACTTAGAACCTTTCTTGCTGTAATGGGACTGCTTCCCGCTGGACCCTTTGGTGCTCCATCTTTTATTGGTCCCATCTGGTTTGTAGTACCTTTGGGTCATTACTGTCTGGTATCTTCTTTGGAAGTGGCAGTTGTGGTCCCGTGGTTGTACTGACAAGTGAAGGTTTCTGACCATAGACAAGTTTGCAAGGGCTTTTGCCCGTATTGCGGTTGACTCGTGTTCTGCAGACCATAAGGGCGGTTGGTAGCATGTTGACCCAGGATTTTGGATTGATGGCAGATAACTTACTGTGGGCTTCTACTAGAGAGCCGTTTAGTTGTTCTACGTGTCCATTTGCTTGTGGGTGATATGGGCTGGCTGTGACGTGTTTTATTCTGTTCTTGGCAAGGTAGATATTGGTGTCAATAGCTTTGAGTTCAGTGCCTCCATCTGTGATTAAGAGGTCAGGCTTTCCAAACTTTGCTATGATCTCCTTGCCAATGAATTGTCTCACGTTGTTGCCTTTGTGCTCTTTTATGGCTTGTGCTACAGGCCATCTGGTTGCATAGTTGATGGCTGTGATGATGTACTTCTTGCCTTTGCTTTCATTGGGCATTGGTCCCACAATATCCAACAATCATACCTTGAAGGGTTGTGTGATGGATACAGATACTACTGACTTGGGTGGAGCTTTGGTTCAGGCGTACTTCTCAAAGACCTTGCATTGTTCCAGTACCTCTCTGATATCATCTAGCATGTTGGGCCACCAGTAGTGTGTCTTGAGGTATTCATGCAAAATTCTGCTGTGGGTGTGTCCCAGGTCTCTGTGATATTGGAGGATTGTGTCAATCTTTTGTGTTGTCGGGACGTAGGGTACAGTGTCACCATTCAGAAGTATTTGATGTAGTGTACCATATATGTTTTTGAACAGGAGTTTGTTCTTAAGGATCTTCCCTTGGATGTCCATTGGGATGCCAGGTGGGAACCCTTCCTGGAGATTCCCCATGATTAACATGGGCCAGTTGGGGTCACCATCAGCACAGAGGACATGTTTGCTGTATAGCCTTGAAAGGGCATCTGCAGTAAGCATTTCCTTGCCTGGCTTATATTCAAATTGCATGGGGTATCTCTGTATGAGACTCATCCATTTGGTTTGTCTTCTTGACAGGTGTTGTTGTGTTTTGAAGAATATCAACAACTTGTGGTTGAGGAGTACTTTGAACGTCTGGGCTCCTTCCAGATAGCATCACCATTTCATGAGGCAGTGTATGATAGCTACCAGTTCTTTGTCATGTATGGGTAACCTTTGTTCACTAAACGACAGCTTCCTTGACTTGTACGCCACAAGGAGGAAGTCTTTTTCTGCCCTCTGGATAAAGAGTACCCCTCATATGGCGTAGTCAGATGCATTGGTTTCTAATTCATAGATTCCCTTGCAATTTGGGTACTGGAAGATAGGAGCGGTAACCATTTTTTCCTTCAGCTGGCAGAAATGTTGGTCTTGTAAGGGTGTCCAGAAAAATTTGGTTGTTTTCCTGGTGATGGCTGACAAGGGGCTGTTAGGGCGCCCCATTCAGGGATGAACCTGCGTACATAGACTACCATTCCAAGGAAAGTTCAGAGTTTGCTCTTATTCCTTGGGGCTGGCATCTCTGTTATAGCGCGTATTTTGTCTGGATCCAGTTTGATACTGTCCTTGCTGATGATATGGCCAAGGAATGGAAGTTTAGTCAAGAAGGACTCACATTTGGATGGTTTGGCAATCAATTGGTTTTCTTCCAGGGTACAGAGGACTGCACAGACGTCTTTCCAGTGTTGTTGCAGGTTGGGACTGTAAATGATGATGTTGTCCAGATAGATGATTGCTCTTTTCCCAATGTGTTCCTTGAATACTTCATTAATGAAGGTTATAAAGGTACTGGGAGTGTTTTTCATGACAAAATTGAGGACAACACATTCAAAGGATCTGTATTTAGTTCAAAATGCAGTCTTTGGAATGTCTTCAGGTTTCACACAAATTTAGCGGTATCCTGCTGTCAAATCAATTTTTGTGAAGATTTGGGACCCCCAGGGCATTGAAAAGGTCATCAATTAGGGGCAGGGGATACCTGTTCTTTATTGTGACCTTTTTGAGGGCCCTGTAGTCTGCGACCAGGCAAGGCCTCCATCTATGTTTGCCACAAAGAAGACAGCGGCACCAAAGGGTGATTTTGAGGGTCTGATGAGGCCTTTCTCAAGTGCTTTGTCAAGGTAAGCTTTTAGGGTGCCGTCTTCTTGTGGTGTGAGGCAGTAGATGGGTTGTGCTTTAGGCACGCTACCTTTTAGGTTGATCTTGTGTTGTATACCCCAATCAGGGGGCAACCCAGGTAGTGTTTCTTGGAATACAGAGGGAATCTATTGACTAGCTGGTTTCTAATTGGGTTCTGTTTGTGCTGAGTTTCTGTGTTTTTGAAGTGGATAACCTCATACGTACATGTGCTCCAATTGATTTTGCTGGTGTCATTTTCTTTCTCTGTTTCCATGATTTTTACAAATATGTGGTCCCTCATGAGGATGTCAAGATGTGTTGGGTATACGTGATGGTGGACTTCTCCTCGCTGAATGGTGAGGGTGGTACTGTCCCAGTCAATGTGAGACTTTGTCTTTCTCATCCAATCCAATCCAAGTATGACATTGTACTTGGGGATTGGTATGATGGGGCCACTAATTGTTATTTGTACATCTCCAATTTGGGCACAGAAAGGTTTTGCCTCATGGGTAACTGGTGTGCTACGGTTGTCTGCCATGATGACTTTCTTGATACTACTTTAAGTGATAGGTAACTTCATGAGGTCTGCAAAACTCTTTTTTGATGAGCAATTGATTGGCTCCAGTGTCAAATAGTGCTGTGCCCTGGTATCTGCAAAAACAGAAAGGATAGGTAAGGAGTTTATTTCCAGTTTGGGCAGCAAACAGTAGGGGATTGCTGGAGGAAACTTGGATCATGGTGATTGAGTCCACATCCTGTTTTCTGTACAAGTCTTGTGAAGTGAGGGAGGGTGGCTTGCCTAAGCACTCCCCTGAGCTTTTCCCTCCTCATTGGTATCTTTAGTGCTGGCCTGGTTGGCTTGTGCAGTGCAATTTCTGTTTTGAGGTTGGTTACTGTGGGCTTGGTTGTTTTGCTTATTAGGGCAAGGCTCTCTTCTAGCTGCAAGGTTTTCCTTACGCTTGTTGGTGGCGTGTAGATTGTCAGACTTCTGAGCTGCACGTTTTTCCTCTAGGAATACATCCTCAAGGTTCTTACAGCGGGTCATGTCAAACTGACGTCTAATGTGTGTGGGAAGGCCATTGTAGAAGTCTAGGTACGGCCCAGGTTCATCAAAGTTGATGGTGTTAGGTGCACAGTCATGTAGTTCTTCATATGCTGTATGTATACTTTGATGGTTCCTGTCATTTTGAAGGTCCAAATTTTGGTCATGATCACCACGTCTGAGTCCTTCATGGATAACTTTTTGGGGAATGCGGCTTTGAATATTTCCCAGTTTTCCTTCTGGTCAGGATGTTGAGCCAGCCATTTGGTAACAAAATGTAAAGCAGTCCATGTGACGCGGAGGGCAATCTTGCTGACCCAGAGCCTTTGGGGGTATTCTATTTGTTCAAACTTGCTCTCAGTGCTGTTGATCCAAAGAGAGGCGTTCTCATAGTGTAGACCTGCAAAGGCGCCAATTTCAGCGGTACGTAAGCATTGAAACACAATATTGGGTATATCAGGTTGTGTAGGCGCTGTTGTGGTTGGCATGGTGGGGAACAGTCTGCGGGCTTTGAGAGTGTTGTACTGGTCAATGGGTACAAGGACATTATTGTAGATGACAAGGCCTGGGGGAAGTCTTGTCCTACTTTGTAATCTCTCCAGCTATTAGGGAGTGAAATTGTTTGGGTTCTTTTCTTGGGAGGAATTTTTCCTTTGAGTTGGGTAGGTATGGATAACCTACCTGTGCTACCACTGTCAAGCTTATACTTCTGGTAAGTATAATAAACAAAATAAGGGGAAGATT
This sequence comes from Entomophthora muscae, assembly GCA_014839935.2. Lineage (NCBI taxonomy): Eukaryota > Fungi > Entomophthoromycota > Entomophthoromycetes > Entomophthorales > Entomophthoraceae > Entomophthora > Entomophthora muscae. Next base: position 34,574 of record QTSX02004570.1, on the reverse strand, counting down.
TAAGAAGAGAATGATACTTTATTGAATATGAATATAGGCTAATATATAGTATCATGACAAGCCACATGCCATCCATGTACGTCATGGAGGTCATGGGGCTTATCTGAGTAATGTTCCTCTTGATTCACAAGGCTTAATCAAGTTGTGTTCCATTTAGGACCTAGATTGAGTGATCTCTGTCATAGATAATTAACTGATAATGGTGCCACCTGTTTATTAGCTGGACGGTGAACCATTTGGTGAGTTGTTTGGTGATTCACTTGGGGCGTTAATTCCCCAAGAGGGAGTAATCAAAGATGTTGCAGCAATAGTTATGACATTGGTAGCACAGCTAGGTTCTCCATCCTACTTTTTATTACCCAAAATTCCGCTTGTTGCCTGTACTGCCACAGCTAACAAATCCTCAATAGAATCATGTCTGGCCTGCCAGCAGACTGGACCCCATACACACCTGGTGCCGAGATACCTGATGGGTTTGTCCTCTATTGAAATATGGTGATACCCCTTCCCACATTCAATGTCCTGTCTGCCCAAGGGTTTTTCCAGGCTCCCTCTGCCATTCATTGTGCAACTGAAAAAATACCATGCCAGCCTACGTAGTCCAAAGACTCTGTAGCTCTGCCTTGGAATCCTTTGCTGGGGCCAACAACAACAACACTGCCACATGGATTCAGTCCACCCAGAGCAAGCTGGCCCAAATGGAATGCCCACAGCAATTCTGAATTGCAGAAATCTCCATCCAACTGACTCACAACACTGGCACCTGGTGCAACAAGTGGCACAAAGAAAATGTTGAGAAGGACTGTGATACGTTCAAACAAGACTTCTTGGCAAGATTTGAGCTTAAGGACACCACACTCATGATCATATGTCAAGTAAAGAACTTAACCCAGCTGGGCACCATGAAGGAACTCACCTGCTCCTACAAGGAACTCCAACTACGCGCATCCTCTGACATGGACTTTGACATCCCAGACACACACCTCATGTACTATGACACACTCAAGTCACATGTAATGAGACACGTGAACCTGGATCAAGTGACCAACCTACAGAGTCTGTATTGCAAAGCAGAGAAAGCAGAACAAACATCCAACACTCTCCACAAAGCGCAAACCATAAAAGAAGAAAGACCCAAAGACTCTCATCCAGCCAGGCACTCCAATCAACCACCCCTGGGAACAATAGAAACAACACAAACCATAAACCTGCGGGTTCAAATGGACATGGAATTGGGAACAGTGGCCAGCCAAATTGTACCCATTTCCATATCACTGCCACACAGGGCAACCAAGAAAAGGGAAAGGCTCAGGGAGAGCACTAAGTGAGCCAAGCTCTCCCCACGCAACTCCTGACTTGCCCAATTATGAGTACCAATCCAAGGACGTGGACCAATGCCCAATGATCCAGATGCCCTCAGAGGACCTGGTACTGTACACCATTGCCAGACATCCCAATAAGTTGATGTCCTATCCTTTCTGCTTTTGCAGTTACATAGGCTCAGCACTCCTGGACTCGGGCATGGATCAAACCCTAGTCAACAGCAGCCTTGTGGACAAGTTTAAGCTAGCCACTAATCCTTCACAGATTAAAAGCGTGGTCTTAGCTGATGAACACCACATTGCCGTGACAAGGGAAACCACCCCCTTCTCTGTCATGCTTGAGAATCTGCACTCCACCATCCAAGGTCATGTCATTGACTTCCCTAAGTTTGACATTGTACTGGGACTAGACTGGTTACAAAAAACAACCCCCCACGTGGACTGGGCAACCTCAGTGTTGATCATCAAGCGTGAAGGTGTCAACCACCAGATCTACCCTGACTCTGTGGACCAACTCCTACGCAACCACGTCTTTGTGCGCATTACAGAGACCCTGGACAAAAAAAGAAAACCTGAAGGCAATGAACTAGGACTCCTGCCAGTACAATATCATACACTTAAAGGACCATCAGGACACCACTACGCCTCAGGATTGCAAAATTGTAGCCCACCATCCAGAAATCTTCAATGAGGCTTTACCTGGGCTGCCCCCTGAGAATCATATTCAGCACTCTATCCAACTCAAGGGGGCTGTACCCAAGGCGCGGCCCATCTATCACCTGACCCCAAATGAAGACAACGCCCTATGTGCCTACCTCAAGGAGGCCTTGGAGAAAGGACTTATCTGTCCCTCACAGTCTCCCTTGGGGCCGCTGTATTTGTTGTGGTCAAGAAGGATGGCACCCTGGGTCTAGTCACAGACTACCAAGCCCTAAACAAAGTTACTATCAAGAATTTTTACCCACTACTACTCATTGACAACCTCTTTGACGCCTTGGGTGGAGCCACAGTCTTCTTGTCAGGGACCCACTTTGCAGGGAATAAACTTCCCAGCTGATGGGCCAAGGCCTCTAAATTTAATCCTGCTATGACCAAACCAATAGGAACTGTGACCATTGCAAGATGCCCAAGTTGTCCTAGATAGGCAAACCTTCCAAACATAGAACTGAATTGCCCTAGTAGATAGTAGCCCACCAAGTACGTCAAGAGGTAAAAGGAGGCGTAAGGTCTAACCAGAGTAGGTTCAGTGGGTGGGTGAGCAAATGAACAACCATAGTGAAATTTATGTCCCCAATGTCCAGAAGGATATTTGAACCATCCATTGGCAAGGGATTCCTTCTGGTGGGAATCATCTGGGGAGGAATTATACCAGTCTGTTGTTGGAGTTGGGTTTTCCAAGGTGAACACCTTGGACAAGAAGTAGGCTAGAAACCAAGATAGGAAGAGAATTCCTCTCATGGCTTCAGAAAAGGAGTGTTATCAAAAGTGAATGAGTAGCTAGAAGAGTAATAGTCTTTATTGTTGGAACAATTGGAAAGAATAAAAAGGTGAGCACTTAAATAGCCTTAAAATCAGGGCTGAGGTATTTGAGTGGAGTTTGAGGGAAATAAGAGAGGATTTCCATGAGTTTATCATGTGAAGCTTACCAATCTCAGATATTGGGTGCAATGGTTCTCAATAATAAACATTATAAGTTGATTGCATAGGAGGAGCCATACAGATCTTGTAATATACAAGCTAATTAAGTGGAGTAAGAGAGGAAGATCCAATATGATCAAGCATGGTGCTATGCCTAAAGGCAGAGAAAGCGGGTTTAAAGTGGTTCAAAAGGCTAAGATCAGCCAATCAAATGCTGAACAGTAAGTGACGTAAACCTGCTTAATATTAACCTTCTCAATCTCAACAGGCTTTTTGAAAGCAAAAATCAATTGAATTGAATACTCATAAATGGGTAAATCAATGTTTGGCAATGATCTGATACTAATGATACATTCTTTAGAAGATTTCAGGGTTTGAATCTGGTCTACCAAGCTCCTGAGGTCAACCGTATCATTGTGCAGTGTGTTGTTTAAACTGTGTGCCTTTAAATCCTTTGAGTCTTTGTTCTGGTGCTGGCTGATAAACTTGTTGTTGTCATGTGTGTAAATAAGATTCAAGTAGTCAGGGAAAGAATCCCTAACACTTCTCCAAGATTGACTTAGCCGCAGGCTACAATCAGATCTGTATCAAGGAGGAAGATATCCCCAAGACAGCCTTCCATACTAAATACGGCTCATACAAATGTGTGGCACTTGATTTTGGTATGACAAACGCCCCCTTGACCTTCATGAACAAGGTGTTTGCACCTCACATAGGCAAAAATGCCTTGGTATACCTGGACAACATTATTGTCTATAGCCCCTCAGTGGAACAACACCACAAAGACCTAGAGACAGTCTTTGCTACCTTGGCACAACACAAACTGTTGGCCAAACCCTCCAAATGCCAATTCTCCCGCAAATAACAGCCTTTTCTGGGACACATAGTCTCAAAAGACAGCATCAAACCCAACAGTCAAAAGATACAGGCCAACTGCAAGATGCCACCACCCAAGGACAAGTTGGAGCTGCACACATTCCTAGGGATGATGGCCTATGTACACCATTTCATACCTGACTGCGGCGTCTTGACTGATCCCCTATCCGCCATAACTGGCACCAAATCCAAGTTTGTATGGACCCCCAACGTGACCTCTGCTTCAGACGTCTCAAGGAGAAGCTCACAACAGTGCATATCCTACAGTACCCCAAATGCAATGGGGAGTACCAAATGGAAACAGACGCCTCAGACACATCCATTGGGGGAGTACCATAAATCAAAAAAAATAATGATGACTTCCTGCCTGTAGCCTATGAATCACAAAAACTGACAGACAGCAAGTGTTGATATCCTATCCACAACAAAGAATTGTTGGCCCTTGTACACTGCCTAGTCAAATGGCGTTGTTACCTAGAACAACAAGAAGAATTCACAGCGTTGACTGACCACAAGTCACTCATATATTTCAAACCCCAAGCAAACCTATCCTGCTGTCAGGCCTGATGGATTGAACTCTTGGGGAGATTCAATATGCTCATACAATACAAGCCTGGGACAGATCTTGCCATGGCAGATGCGCTCTCATGCCTGTACGTCTGAGCCACAAGAGGAAATAATGGGCTTGACCCATACTGGCCCCTCTTGGTACTTTGGACAAAGGACAAAGGTTTCCCCCTGGCACCACAGACATAACAAAGGAAACAGTCATTAAGAATGAGCACTTATTTGTAGACGTGTATGGAACCTTACATCAAAAAATGTCCAATGGAGCCACCATTCCTTATGTCCCCACACATCAGTGAGTTGACACCATCCTATGTTACCATAGAGACCTAGGGCACACAAAAAGTAGCAACCTCTACAAGTTCCTTAAACACAAAGCATGGTGGCCAACCCTGTACCGAGATGTTCAGGAAGTCTTAGAACAATGAAAAGTTTGCAAGAAGCAAAACCCCACCAAAGTCAGTCATACCTATCTGCACGCAACTACTCTTCAAGGTTTGGGTACTAAACATTGTAGGCCCCATGCCAGGAAAGCATAATGATAAGAAGTACATCATCACTGCAATAGACTTTGCTACACAATGACCAGTAGCACAAGCAGTAAAGACACATACTGGCAATGATGTACAGCAGTTCATAGGAAAAGAAATCATCAGCAAGTTTGGAAAGCCAGAACCCCTGATAACTGACGGAGGCAAATAATTGACCTCTGAAGATATCAATGTATACTTCATCAAGAATGGGGTCTAATATACAGTGACAACACCATACCACCCACAGGCCAATGGACGTGTATAGCAGCTTAATGCCAGCCTTGTGCAAGCCTTAGCCAAGCTCACTGCCGGGAGACCTGAAGACTGGTATAAGCAGCTATTGACTGCATTACTTGTGTACCAAACCCAAGTAAACAGATCCACCAGAAAGAGCCCTTTTGAGTTGGTATACAGCACACAGACAAATATCATCCAAGCATTAACAGGACTCAAACTGGGAATCCCAAGTAAAGTCCCTCTGTGCTCAGACCCTCAAATTATAGAGGCCAACAGAGAACAAACAGAAAAAAAATGAACGTCTGCAAAAAATCTTTGTCCACATCTGAGATAGACATGAAGTTGGGGAAAAAGTTTGGGTTATGAACGTTGATAAAAGCAAACTATCATCCAAGAAAGTAGGCCCAACAATCATTCTAAAGGTAAACAAAAATAACACTTACCTTGTGCAAGGACTTGGGAAGCGCAAACATGACAAAAATTCTACACCATGATCACCTGAGACCCTGCAAAGCAAGACAGAGACAACGTGAGACCTCCCTACCTGCCACAGAACAACAGTTAGTCCAGTATGGCGCCCAGGCTCCTGACAACCTCCCTGACAACCTGCCCCCAGGGGAGGCTGACCTTCAGTTGGGGTGTGTGTGTCAAAACAGCAGGCTTGTCCTGCCAACAAGGTTTTGAATCAGCAGGTTTGTGACCTGCAACCCAATTACCCAGTCACTCAAAGCCAGACTAGGAAGTCAACTCAAATTTCCAAATCCAACAACATGAACAGATGATGATCCCTTACAATGGATACCTTGTTTTGGCACTTGATTCATTACCAGGATAAATCTACCCCCTTCACCATCCCACTGTGTGATCAACACTATCATTTTTCTGTTATCCATGAATCACACTAACTATATAATCATTATCTCTCAATAAAGAATATTATCTAGTTTCTAAATATTTTTCTGTTGTAACTGAACCAATGAGGATTCAGTATTTGGAATTGGGAAAGACAACAGTCCAATAGAAAGGACAAAATAATAAGAATAAGGTGTTTTTTATTATAGAATATTGTGATTAATATACTATATGAGGAGAACCACAAGGCCACAAGGGGGTGGCACAGTGGAAAGTTACATGTAAGGTTCAAAGCCAAGGAATAACTTGTGTGGGTATCAGCAAGTCAAATTGGTAGCGCTTCTAATTAGGATGAAGTAACCACCATTTGATATTGCCATCAGATTAATCCATAACGTTAGATACATCAAGGGGTGACTCATTGAGCGCCCCCTGTGTATTGTAAGATACATTAGCAGGCGAGTCTAGAAACTTGGTTGCAACACCCCCCTTGCCCCTGTTTGTCCTCAGACACCAAGACTGGAGTATGTGGAAGGTCTGGGAAGGTCCGCACAAACAACTTTTGTGTGGCAGGGGCGCAAGCAATCATGATGAAGCTTCTTGATGTTTCCTTGGGCATCTTCAAGTTGGTAAGTGTGATTGTCATAGACTGCAGCTATCTTGAAGGGCCCTAGGTGGTTGAGTTCCAACTTGGAAGAATTTGGATTGAGGGTGTAGACGGGGTCACCTACAGTGTATCTAGCTTTGAGGTGCTTTGTTCCTCCTGCAATCTGCTTGTATTTGATTTCCCAGGCTTTGTCATACCATTGGTCTAGGGATGGAGTTGTTACTAGGGGAGGCTTTTCAGGAACCTTGGACCGTAGCTTTCCCTGTTCAACCCCTGTCAGACTGTCAGGTGTTCCAAAGGCCAGGGTACTGGGGCTGAACCCTGTGACCCTGTTGATTCTTGCTTGTAGGATAAGTAGAGCAGTGGGCAGGTGTTCAGTCCATGTGGTGTTAGGGTGCTCTTGTGAGAGTTTGGCAATCAGCTGAACCAGTGAGAAATTTAACTGTTCCACGTATCCATTGGCATGAGGATGGTAGGGGGTTGTAACTATATGTTGGAGTGAGTTCTTGGCACAGTATGCCTTCATGACATGCCCAACAAGTTTAAGGCCGCCATCTGTGATGAGACGTTTGGGTTGCCCAAAGCAAGCCACAATTTCCTTGCCAATAAAGCAGGTAATGGTGGTGGCGGTGTGGTTGGTTGTTGCCCAGGCCACTGGCCAGCAAGTGAAGTAGTCAATGGCAGTGATAATGTACTTCTTTCCCAGTCTGTCTTTGGGGAGTGGCCTCACAATATTGAGGGCCCACTGCTTGAAGGGTTCCATGGCCTTGATGGGCAGGACAGACTTGGGGGTGCAGGTTTGAATGTGTTCTTTTTGCACAACACACACGTTTTGAGGAGATCCAAGATGTCTTGACTCATGTGCAGCCACCAAACCTTCTGTTTCATGATCTCAAAGAGGTTATGCCCTCTGATGTGACCCAGGTTTTGGTGGTAGTGCAATATTATGTCCCCTTGTTGCGTGGTGGGAATGTAAGGCGTCTTCTTGCCTGTCTCTGCCTGGCAGACGTTACCAGCATTGGTGGTGAGCTGACTTTTGTTGTCCTTCAATTTGGAGAGGTGACCAAGTTAAGCCCCTTGTAGTGAGTTGCCTCAGGGTGGAGATAGAACATGGGCCAATCTGGGTCCAAGCTGTTGTCCCCAGTGATGGACGCTACGTAGAGTTGCAAGAGAGCGTCAGCTGTGACAAGTTCCTTTCCAGGCTTGTACTCAATGCGTAACTGGTAGGGGGATAGACGCTCAACCCATCCTGCTTGGCGGTGTGTCAAGTGAGACTGTGTGTTAGAGTACTGGAGCAACTTGTGGTCTGTCAGAACACGGGGTGGGAAAGTAGCTCCTTCCAGGTAACAGCGCCACTTCTTGACACAGTATACAATGGCTGCCAATTCTTTATCATGGATGTGGTAGTGTTGTTCCGAGCCAGTAAGTTTCCTGGACTCATATGCCACAGGGAGGAAGATGCCATTGTCAGTTTCTACCCTTAGCACACCCCCTATGGCCCTGTTGGAGACACTGGTATCAAGTTTGTACTGTTGGTTTCAATTGGGGAACTGCAGTACTGGTGCTGTTGTGAGCCTTTGCTTCAGCGTCTCAAAGGCTCAACCTCTGACAGGGGTCCAATGGAAGCACTGTTTGGTATTGAGGAGCTCAGTGAGGGATGCAATTAGTTCCCTGCAATTGGGAATGAACTTGCACACGTAGGCAACCATGCCTAGGAATGTCTGCACCTGGCCCACATCAGTGGGGGGCGGCATGCTGGTGATTGCCTTGAATTTGGCAGGGTTGGGATTTATCCCATGGGCAGAGATGGTGTGCCCAAGGAATAACAGCTCCAACTTAAGAAACTCGCATTTGGAGGGTTTAGCTTTTAGCTGATGTTTACAAAGGGTGTTGAGTACAGCGTAAAGATGTTGGAGATGTGTTGTTTGGTCTTGACTGAAGACAATAATGTTATCAATATACACCACAACAAATTTTCCAATCAGTTCCTCAAATGCTTTTTTCATCAACATGGCAAAGGTGGAGGGAGTGTTGGTCATTCCAAAGTTCATGACACAACACTCAAATAACCTATAGCGCATGCAGAAGGCAGTTTTTGCCTCATCCCCTGGTGCAATGTGGACCTGGTTGTACCCCGCAGTGAGATCAATCTTGCTAAAGACCTTCACATCTGCAAGTGTATCAAACAGGTTGTCAATCAGTGGCAGGGGGTACTTATTCTTAACCGTCACCTCATTTAGGGCGCGGTAGTCTGTGACCAGGCAAAGTGACCCGTCCTTCTTGGCTACAAAGAAGACTGCCACCCTGTATGGAGAGAGTAAGGGGTGGATGAAGCCCTTATTGAGCGCGTCCACAAGGTGCTGGCAGAGGGTTTCATCTTCCTTTGGTGTGAGACAGCATAATGGTTGTGCTTTAGGTAAAGACCCTTGAAGTTGTACAGTGTGCTGGATCTCCCGGGGAGGAGGTAGTTGTTCAAGTGTCTCACTGAATACATCCTTGTACTCCTCAAGGAGTGCAGCAAGCGCTGGTGGTGGTGAGGTGGTCAAGGGATGGACCGCAGATGGTTCAGTGCGGATAACTTTGACTGAGCATTGATTAAAGTCTAGTTTCCCCCCTGAAATTGTATGAGACTGTCTCTGTTATTCTGAAAAACACAGTATCATGGAGTAACTTGCTTATTCCCACAGGGTAAATCTGGAACCCCACCCCATTTTGGTTAAGGGTGATGACAGAGGTATCCCAGTCAATGTAGGGACAGTTGTGGTGAAGCCAGTTGAGGCCAGCAATTATGTTGTGGCTGAGTCCTTCCATGATTGGCCCAGAGAGCTTAACCTGGATGTTCCTCATTCTCACAGAGAAAGGACCGTCTTGTGGGTGATGGCAACTTTGTGGGAGTCAGCTACTTGCACTTCTTTGAACCTGTTGGGCACTCAGTCTAATTGCTGAGAGTTGGCAAACGCCTGATCCACCATAGTGTGGTTGGCCCTGGTATCTACCAGTAATTTTTGGGTGTTCCCATGGAAACAGAAGTGATAGGACAAGTGTGTTACTTTATTTGAGGAGTGGCTTGCTTGCAATACGGGGTCGTCACTGTGAACTTGAAAGACGTCCAGGGTTTTGACTTCATGAATGTTGTAGTCGCAGGGATTTTTTGCGAGCAGGGATTGAGATGATGGGTCAGGTGGGGTTGCAAGGCCTGTTGTTGCTACAACTCCCAGGCTTTCCCTGATCCTCAATCTGTGCTAGCTGAAGCTCCCCCTTGAGGGGGCGTTTAGTCACATTATCTTGCTGACGGGGCTGGCAGCGGCCTACTTGATTGTGGCCACTGCCAGGTGTAGTACGTGGCTGGGATGGAGTGTCACTGGTACGGCGCAAGCCCATTGAGGCCTGGTTGTTAGCCTCCACAATGGCCTTATAGCAGTCATCAATGGAGGTGCAACAACCTACGGGGACCCACTTGCAGATATGGGTTTTAACCCATTGATGATGAGAGTGACTAGCACTGCATTTACGTTGGTCACAGCTTTAGGGGCGGCAGCAAGAGCTTGTTGCCAGGCGGCAAGGTACTCAGGAACAGAACCAGTTTGTTTGATTGCTAGAAGAGGAGTCCCCACAATAATGGGGGAGAATGTTTCATTGTAGCGGGACTTGGGGACATCTTGGAATGCCACCCAGGTAGCATCAAGTTCTTGACTGGCCCAGTTGGTGAACCACATAGCAGCGGGGCCTGTGAAGCGGCCAGACGCAGTGGCAACCCACATGTGCTCAGGGACCTGACAGATACAAAGGCAGGTTTCAGTAGATTGGAGCCAACTGACAATGTTGGCCCCCTCAATGCCACCAACAAAGGATTCTAACTGAAGGTTGAGCATGTGCTGGGACAGATCTGACTGGGGCAGGGTGACGCTGCCGTCACTCTTCCCAAGGCAGAGCCAATTGTACATGCTGGTGAGAACTAGCTGGTCTTGATAGATGATGTACCCGTTGTGGATGTCCCCCTCAGGGATTGGCAGGAAGGTCTCTTGTTGAGGAGTAGCTATACGGCCTGTACTCTGTCCTTTCTTAGGGGGATTTTGTTTTAGGTAGGTTGTCAACCTACCGCTGCTACCACTGTTGCAACTGAACCAATGAGGATTCAGTATTTGGAATTGGGAAAGACAACAGTCCAATAGAAAAGACAAAATAATAAGAATAAGGTGTTGTTTATTGTAGAATATTGTGGTTAATATACTATATGGGGAGAGCCACAAGGCTACAAGGGGGTGGCATATTGGGAAGTTCCATGTAAGGTTTGAAGCCAAGGAATAACTTGTGTGGGGATCAGCAAGTCAAATTGGTAGTGCTCCTAATTAGGATGAAGTACCTGCCATTTGATATTGCCATCAGATTAATCCATAACGTTAGATACGTCAAGGGGCAACTCATTGAGCGCCCCCTGTGTATTGTAAGATACATTAGCAGGCAAGTCTAGAAACTTGGTTGCAACATTTCCCTGTATAACTCTGCTAAAACAGCACAGTTACCGCACCAAGAATAATCACAATGGGGAAAAGGGAACTAGATTCTTTTTATAACATTTGCATTGGTATTTTGAGCTTCTTCCAGATTATTCCTGAAGGTCATTGTCTCTCTATCTAACTGTAAATTAAAAAGGATTTAAATCTGCCATCTCTTTTAGATACAAAGCTATTTTTGAGTTTTTGCTTTATCCCTCACCCAAAGAAAGTAATTAAGTGTGCACCATTCAACAGGATGAGACCCAAAGACTTTCCCCTTGACACACTTAATTGCTGTTTGAGGTGGCTTTACCCACCCACAATTGGGGTAACCCACACTATTTGAGACAATTTCATTTTGACTTTTAGCAGTTTAAAGTTAAAAAATATAAATTAAAAATTAAAAGAAAGTTTTTTATCCAGGATAAGTTATCATCAGTTTTTCAGGCTCTATTGGTGCTAAAGGATGTAATAGAAAACCAAGTTGGCTTTCATTGGGGTTAACTTGAACTATAAAGCCTAGCTGAAAAATAAAGAGAAATGAAACGTCTTCAGTCTTAGCTTTATGAATTGGAATTAACCAACTTCATACTGAAATAAAATAAGCCTTTTGATATTTAATAGGGAAAATGAAAATTTTAAAAAATCCAACTATCTAATTTATCTTTATTAAAAAATAGAGTGTTGTAATCTTTGATAATTATCATGACATTTGGAGTGAGCTATTTCACAAATACTTCTAATATTGAAAAAAAAACAAGGAAAGAAATCAAGACCAACATAAGCCAATTCAATAGTAGAGAAACAAGGTTTATTTACTTGAGACTTAACCCATAAAAACATCAGGGAAGGTTCATATTATCAGTAGCAGGCTTCCTAATTGAGAAGCCACTGCCAAAAGCAAAAGCAGCAAAACTAAATTTTGGGCAACAGTGGAAAATTTGACTGTAGGGATGCAAAAGTGAGGATTCAAAAGTGAGAATCTAAAAGTGGCCAATTTGAAACTTTTTAAATTTTTAAAATAGCTTTTATAATAAAGTAGCTACTTTTCTTGACTTTCTTAGTTGAGAGAATTAATAAAAAGTATTTTATATGGCCATAATAATTTTTAGTTCTGGATGAGTTGTTTTAATTTAATTTTGAAATTTTAAAATTGTTGACTTGGCCACTTTTAGATTCTTATTTTTGAATTCTCACGTTTGCATCCCTACAGCTGATTTTGACACTGTTTCCAAATTTCAGTTTAAAACAGCAATTAAAAATAATGCCAAAACATCAACTAGCGCTTCCACCAGCCTCACTCATCAGTTATCAGCAACCCAGCTGTCAGCCTCACTGTAAAGTTACGCCCCCCCTTGGGCCTCTACTTCAATCCTCATCAAATGACTGGGGATCTCTGCCAAATTATGCCTGGATATTTATTCAAAGATTTACTGAAAAAGCTCAAGTAAAGTCCTCACACTATTACTTGCAGAATTATTTTGAAGATTCCCCCACCTAACCCACCCAAGAGACACCTCTGGTTAAATATCATGTACAAGAGCAGCCGGGAGCAGTATTATGTGAATCCAAGACAGGTTCCTCAATTTTGGTTGAGTCAGTTTTTCCTTTTGATTTTGTTCATTCAAATTTATCCAAATTTTCTTGCCTCAGGAAATGCACCCATATCCTCTCATAACATTGGTTGATTTGTTTGAGATGCCCAACCTCTCACTCCAAACCCACTCCATCCTTTAAATGATTGCAAGAGTTGTAAAAGTCTTTGCTTTATTATTCTCTAACCTAATAAAGTTTGAAATTTTTTAGTATTTTTGGCCATTGGGCTTTACCTGTTACTTTTGGGCTTCAGTTGATTTCTTCCTCTCCTTTGGCCTCCTTGGTAACAATCTTTTGGTTGTTTTTAAAATCATGATTTTAGTTATGGTTGAGAGCAAGATTCTATTTCTTACAAATCTGCCCCCCAATTATTACACTCAACCTCCTCACCCAACCTGCACCTGCCAGCCTGTGTTGCCCAGCTCCACACCCACAGGACATTATGGGCCAATCATTATTTCATCAATACAACATTGTCAAAAAGATATAAAAGGGTCTGGCCCCAATATGAAGACACCAGATAAATCCAACATTTGCCAGGATGGGAGTACAGGATCCAGGTCAAACTACTGCACCTCAGGACAACCCAAATTTCATAACCTACTTAATCCCAACACAGCTCTCACCCATCTTGGACACACACATGGGTCCCATAAAACAAAACCCTCTCTTGTCCAGCAGGATGCAGGACTAGTTCCCAGCCTTGCCAACCAAGATACAGCAATCTAAACCCATAATCTGGAAAAAGAACCAACTGCAAGTACAACTCCCAAGCCAAACCAATCAAATTATAAAGGTTGAACACAATTGCCTATGTGTTCTCTAGAATCTTAGGTTCCTCTTTCAAGTGCTTTCACCTACACCTTCCCTTCACCTCATAAGCAAGAAAGTATTTACAAATAAGCCTCATTCAATGGTAGATTGTGCTATTATTGAGTATATACACTCTTAATAATATTATACTTCAGAACAGCTTCTTACTTCCATCTTAGACAGACAGCCCAAACTCCTACCTAGACTTCCCCTCCCAGGACAGAATATGAACCATCTTATCTTCTCAGCTGTCCTAAAAGCCTGTCTTTGGATTGTAGGACACCAGTGATCATACACCCAGTTTGGATCTAAACTGGAAGTTGCTGAAGACATGTACTTCCAGAAGCCAACAAAACTAACCTCTTCCACTACAATCTCCTGACCTTCTCTGGTGTCCCCCTGGTCAACTACCACCTTAGCTGTGTACATCTCTGTGTACTACATCATCATCTATATTGCAGGAAATTTGGAAGATTCAATACTCATACCAAGATCTTCAGATGGATCATGACTATATATCCTATAGTAGCCACATTGACAGGTTTCTAGATGTCCCATCTGCTTTCTAAATGAGCTGGATGATACCCTCCATCCTTGGGTATTACAAGTGTATGCACTGATTTCTGACAAAGATAAAAAACAAACTGAGAAAGAAGGACATCAACTATTTAAAGAGGTCAAAAATAACAAGCTCTACTTGATCCAAGCCCTGGGCAAGAGACAACATGATATGAATATGTATCATAATTGTCTCTTTATATGCCAAGCTTATCAGATGCAATATGATGCAGTCATTTTAGCCTCAGAGCATTACCTGTTCAAGAATAGTGTTGAATCCCCTAACAAACTCTCTAAAGATATCCCTACTGAAAACAAGGCTGTCTTCCAGCCAAGGGGAGTGTTGAAATAGCAGCATCACCCTGGAAAGATTCGGGTCAAGCAAGAATATATATGAATTGACTCAATTCACCTAAGACCCAAAGTCGACATATCAAGCTGAGTCTTACAAGTAAAATGTCACATTTAATAACTCTCAATTAAGGAGTGTAACTCATTTACCTCAGGAATAGTGCTTCCTACAGAAGGGCACCTATTCTCTTTAAAGCCACATACTCAACTATACAATTCCTTCATTCTAAAATAAAGGCATTATTTACTCACATTCATTTCTTTGCTATCTAACTCTGGTAAATCAGCATAGCTATACCAACTTTTACCAGTTGTCAAACTTTGGGGCTTATTGAATTAAAAGGCTTTGGCAGCTTTTGAAGCTTTGGGATGATTAAGTTTTGAAATAGTGGCAATCCCTGGGTCTTAAAACCTCTTTGGCAAGAAATTTAAATGCTACCTAACTTGAATATGTTTTTAGCAATGGTTTAAGTTTTAAAAGTTACTTGGATTGCTTTGATTTCAAAGCAAGCCAGGAAACAGTGTATCAAGAATCTAGGTTTACCAATGTCTTAGTCTTATCAGCACATGTATTTGGCTTTCAATTTCAACTATCAGTGACCTTATCTGGGATAAAATATTCAAAGATAAAAGCACAACATAACCTAAAGTAATTGCAGATATAAAACTTAAATCCAATCATTGTACCTCTTCTGGAAAACCCCTGAATTTATCTAAAGGCAGACTTAAGTTTAAAGCAATGATTTTAAAGACACTGATTATAAGATCAGTTTAGAAAATGCCATTTGCTAATGATAATTTAATAAACCATGGTGTCAAAGCAGTTACTTTAGAAAGCCACATCGCCACAAGAACTAAATGGTTAAAGAGCAGCATTTTTAACCAGGAACATCATTACTTACATCAAAGATCCTGGGACTTAAAGCTCTAGGCTATTCTTCGTTCTTCTTTTTCTTTTTGCTCAGGGCCAGGGTTGTATGATGGGCACCACTTAGGGTAGATGAAATGTTCAGGGAGATGTTCAGGATCTATTAGCATCCAGGCTTTGCGAATGTTAAAAAGTTCAATAAATTGCTGATCCATTGCTCTGGCCTTAGGGGCAGCAAATCGTCTATACTCATCAAAGATAGAGGTATGGGACCAGCCTTGCATTTTTCTGACACATCCTGCTAGACACCCTGTACGATGCTATACAGATGGTTTAATACTAATGGAGAAAAGCACAAACTACCTTTCCCTTGTTACAGTGAATTAAGATGGGATGATTTCTGCGGTCTTTTAAGGTCTGCTTTAGAAACCAGGCTTGAGCAATAGAAAATATTACCAAGAAGGACTGAGAGAGCGCCACGGATTATATCCTCAGGAATATCAACAAAGGGTTCCTTTAAAAAATTAAAAACAATATGCCTTTGAAGCTTACCTTGTTGCCTGCAACCCCAAATTGGTAAATCTTGATATTGTGCTCTTCACAAAACTTAACGTTCTGAGTAGGGTAATCTTCTAAAATGAGAGTTCTATGGAAGCTATTAATAAATGGAACAGAAAGCATGATGTGTTTTGTTTTACAGCTGTCAAAAGATCTTACAAGATTGTCTTGATTTTAAGAGTCTTGAGGAAGCCATGGTTTTTCTTTTTCGGGAACCCAGATCGATAGATAAAAGGGGTGATCATCTGAAAATTTTCTGGGGGAACCAGATACTCGGGATATATTTTCTCGGCAAAAAGTAACTTGTCAGATAGATCAAGCGTCAGTGAAAGCGCCCCTGAATTCTTAGATTTAGAAAATTTCTTTAAAGTTTAGTCTGCGAAAATATGTAGTTACTATGTTTAGAAGGTGAAGGAGGATCTTGCACTACAGAATCCTTTTTTTCGATGTTTTTGGGCTTAGAGTGAGAGCGTGAAGGAAGGAAGATATCAGCAGGTAGCTGTATTTCTTCAAAAATTTCAAAGCTGGTAGCCTTTAGAGGGGAAGCGCAAGGTGTTAAATTATTGGAGTCAATTTCGACTGAATTTTTCATGTGGATTAGAGAAAGATTGATTAGCTCTTTTTTAGTTAATGTGGTTGGTGCTGAAGTGGGGTACTTGAGCACAGCATCAGCCCCAGTTGCAATATGAAGCAAGGATTTATCGGCAGCCTTTCTGGTGCTAGTTTCATTCGATGGTGAATATCTAAAGGCTACTTCATCTTCTGCTGGAGGATCCTGAGACATTATAGTGCTTTAAAGTGTTTAGAAATTTAGCTCAAGGAGCACATTGTCAAGGGGCTGCTCCCAGACCAGGCTGGCCTGCACTTGCGAATTCGATGCTTAACTAAAGATGCTTCGTCTCAGCCTCGGCTGACTTTCGGCTCTAAGCCGCTGAATCTAAAACGGAAATACCGAATATTTAACAACTGTTAAATAAATCATCAGTTTAAAAACAAATTCAACTTCTTGGAAGTTGAAATTCTTGAATTTAATTGGATTAGAAGAGTAAGATGATATCAGCATCAATCACTCATTTGGGTAAGCTAAACTAACCACTAATCATAGCACTATATTCGAATAAGTGGTATGCCATCACAGTGTGATAGCGTTAACGCTGAATTCAACGAATCCAAGCAAATCTGTTAACGCTGGTTGACCACTATAAAAGTGGATCAACTGCAAATCAAATAAACTGTTCTTCTTCCCTTACATTTGTTTTTGGGTTTTTCAGTAGCTCACTGCTACAACAGTTAGACTTCATAAAAAATCCTCAAACTTCACTGTCTTCATCCAAATTCAAAGTCATTACGAAGCAAGGTATAATTTGATTGGCTAATCTAAAATATTTTCAGATTAGGCCCGACTTATGTAACCAAGTAAGCCAAGGGCTTAACCCGTTATTGAAAACAACTATCTCTTGACCCTTTGCTTACCTTATGCTACTATGTGTAGACACCTCTCTCACTACTTCTTCGCGCACTCATTATGCTTCATAAGTGTCATCTTTTAACCTTCAACATTCTTCTTTTCTCTACGATATTCCTTTGTTTTATGGAGCCTTTTGTCTAACAACTTGTTGAGTCCATCTCCCCAACTCTATCGCTGGTACCCATATGAGAGCCCAGTTTCCTCTTCTCCCTAAATGCTTTATCGCCTACTCTCCCTTGCTGGTTCATTGCTATTTTATATTTATTGGATTTACCAATATTGCAATTAATGCTCTTCATCCTCATTTTTTTCATCGACTCATGACCTATATGCGGAAAAAACAACACCTTAAAAAAGTCTAGAAACGACAAAAACAGGCGCCCAGAAAAATTTAAAAAATCATAAGCTTAAAAAATGAATATCTGAGCTAAAAAACAATAAATGAAGTAAAAATAACTATATCAGTTATTAATATGTAAAAACCATAAAAAGAAAAATATATTTATTTAAAAATAAAAAGTTGTGAATACATGTAAGTCATATAAAAAAGATCGGAAAAATTCAAGTTTGGTTTCACTAAAAAATATGAGGGGGTTACATCATGTATACTTCTAAATGTGTGTCTAAAATATGATAAGTTAGACCTCTTATTTTAAAATAGGCTATCCATTAAAATAAGACAGCTAATTTTTAAGTCACTTCATTGTATAATCAGTATTCATATATCTCTTGTATTTAAAAATTATTTGTAGAAAAATCCTGTTATTTTTTTATAAAATATTTAATTTGGAGCTGATACTCTAGAAAGCCTAAAATTACTTTGTCTCTTGCATCTGATTAAGGAACAGTAAACATAGGTGTATGTATATTTGTTGGTGTACAAATATAACATATGTACTTAAGAATTTTGTCACAATTTCTTGAACTCACATTTTATGCTTACGCCCACTTGTTAATTCATGCACTAATATATTGGAAATGAAAATATAAGACTTAAACTGGCTTATGGTTCACAGAAATATGCTTCACATAGCCCAGATATATGAATAGGAAGGTACATTGACTATGTGCATCACATATATTAATATAAAATCTATAATGATAATATTAATATAAAGTCACAATTATAAAAAACCTAAATAAATTAATATATATGTTGAGTTTATACTTCTGGAAGTATAATAAACGAGATAAGGGGAAGGTTTAAGAAGATAATGATACTTTATTGAATATGAATATAGAAGAATATATAGTATCATGACAAGTCACATGCCGTCCATGTATGTCATGGGGGTCATGGGGCTTATTTGAGCAATGTTCCTCTTGGGTCACAAGGCTTATTCAAGTTGTGTTCCATTTAGTATCTGGATTGGGTGATCCCCATCATAGATGGTTGACTGATAATG
Source organism: Entomophthora muscae (assembly GCA_014839935.2). Taxonomy (NCBI): domain Eukaryota; kingdom Fungi; phylum Entomophthoromycota; class Entomophthoromycetes; order Entomophthorales; family Entomophthoraceae; genus Entomophthora; species Entomophthora muscae. The sequence goes on along the minus strand of QTSX02004570.1, from coordinate 15,828 downwards.
GTTGTGAGGTTCCTGGTCACCAGTCCCCAAAGTGTGTCCTGGGTCGTAGCCAAGTAACGGCTTGGAGGAGTCATCATTCTCCAACACTGGTGAATGGTTGGTTAGGAGCTTATACTTGGCCTGCATAAGAGCAAACTCCTCCAGTACCTTCCCAATTACTAGGCGAGCGTCTCCACCATACACTTGTACTTCAGCAGGTGCCAGCACCTCTGTAGGCCGAAACCAATCCTGTAATAGTCTCACAAACTCTCCCCCAATAAACTCTGTTCCTCTATTTGTCATTTCTAGATGCCTAGTCACCTTCTCCCACTCCTCCTGGGCAGATTTACTAGAGGCAAACTTCCTGCACCCTAGGCAATAGGATTCCTCATCCCCTGGGCTAGGATAGAAAATGTGGAGTAATTGACTCATAGGACATATCCTTTCTTAACGCGGAAAATTTGGATAGGGGTCGTAATAGGCGCTTTATTCACAGTCAGAAGGAAGATCCCCTTAGAAACCTTCTGATATATGGCCTTGGGATAGGGAATAATGAGGAGTTTGTACCAATACTTGGAGTCCTTTAACAATCTCTTGGACTCCTTGTACTTGGTCTTTGGCTCCTGCGGTCTGTTCCAGCTCTGGCTTTCTATTCTTGGTCTTTGGCTTCTTCTGTAGCTCTTGTGGCCTTTGTAATCCACTTGATCCAGTCCCTGAAGAGTCTCAGATAGCTTCCCCTTTTATAGCCCCTTGTTTCAGACCAAAAACCCCTCTTAGAACTCTGGTTTTTCAAAGCTTAAACTATCCTGTTTTCTTCTATATTATATTAAACCTTTAAACTTACTTTAGCCAATGAAAGCCCTGAATTTTCTGCTTCTGCCCCTCATTTTTTAGGCTTTAACTCTTAAGTTAAAGCCCTTAAAACACTGATCAAATAGACTCCGGCTTGTAGCCAATCACACACCTTGATTCAACGGTTTTGCCAAAAAGGTTTCCCCGGATGACCCGTCCTTGACCCTGGTTCAAACTTGAGGCTGTCTTGCTCCGGGTAAACAACTGCTCCGCGTTTTGAACAGTTTCGCTGTAATTCCCGTCACGTTTCCCCAGCAAATCTCGAGCGCTTCCATATATGTTTTACTTAAGCAAATTTTGACCCCTCAATTTTACAATGTTTCTCTGTGTTTCTCTCAACGTTTCACAACTCCAAACCTGCTTGCTGCTTGCCCTTTTGCCTCTCTTAGTTGTTCTTGGCAAAATTTGCTCTTTTGCCCTTACAGTTTATCTGTCCTGTTTCTGGCCTCTTTCTTGCACCTTTCTGGCTTAATTTCCACTTAATAAATTTACAGTTTTAACACCCTTTAAACCATTTTCCCCCTCTTTCTTTCTGAACATATGATAGTTAATTCTTTTCTAACATATTTAGGCAGCATTTAAGTATTATTTAACTGCTTTTTTCTATTCATATTTCCTCTTTAAAGACACTAAAACAGTTCTTCCAGCCTCTGTATCCAGTCTGACTAGTTCCTTCAGGTTATCTCCTGGTCCTGCACTCACATTCTCTCAGCTCTTTAGTCCTTCAACACAAACTTCTGGTCCTTTGGCCATCCTGCATTATGATCAGCTAGTCCTGCATCATCATCATCTTGTCCTTCAACTTCTCAACCAGTTCCTCAACAAATCCTCACTAGGAACCTGCTCTATTCCTTCTACACACTAAATCATATTGGTTCCTTCAATTCAATATGAATTAACAGTCCATCAACTAGCCTTAACTGTGACCAAACAGTCCCTCTTGCTAGTTTTCTCTGTTAATTTTGTCAACCACCTCGGTTCTTTATCTCAGTCCCCATTACCAGAACTCGTAGACCCAGGCATGAGTCTACATTGAACTGGCGTTTGACTGGGCCCTTGCAAGTGGCAATCCACTTAGGCTATTCAACTATATATCAATGTCTATGTGTTGTCTTTACTCACCCAGGTGATTAAGTCTGGGCTTTCAGTCGCAGAGTAATCAGCTCTACTTCCCAGAGGCCTGATCACACCAAGTTCTGCAGCTTGCTTACCCAAGCAAGCCACCTTGGTGACACCTCTGAGCAAATCTATACCCTCCAATGCTCACCTTGGGTTCTCCCAAAGCTCCCATAGGGGCATAAACAAGGACACCCTACCAGTCTGTTAGGTAGGGTGCTTGCTCACAGACCTCCTGTAAGTGTATTAAGGTACATCGAGCCCTCAAAGCTCTTCCCCTCCCTGGCAGCCCACGTTACCCGCCAGGGGTCCAAAACCTACTCCCCCCAGACAGACAAGGTTCCCTGCTTGCTATTTCAGTCTTCACCTTTCCACAGCCACAGTTTCCTGTGGGGTGAAGCACTATAGCCCCAAGCAGCCAATTTCTTCTGCTGGGTGGAGGCAACATCTGCCCCTGGTAGTCCTATGTTACCTACCAGGTAGGCCTTATTCACCCTAGTAGACCATATTACCTACTAGGCTCACCCTACTTACCCCTAGTAGCCCTATGCTAACTACTAGTTTACAGTGTCACCAGCTAACCACATATTGTCACTCTTCAGCATATTGTCTTTATTTGAAGCCAAATCAACCCTCGCCTGCAAAACAGCACACATGTGGATCACCACAATGGTGCCACCAGTTTACTGGCTGGCCGGTGAACCATTCAGTGAGCCATTTGGTGATCTACTTGGGGTGTTAATTCCACAAGAGGGAGTAATTGAAGATGTTGCGGCATCTCCCCCTGGGGTGCTGGAAGGCGGAGCCTTGGGAATTTTCTTAAGAGTGTCAGGGATGTGTGCTTGGTATTGATCTGTTTGGCGTTGGGAACAGGGAGTCTGGAGTTTTGTTGGGTTGTTCTTGCTTTGCATTGGCAGAGTCAGTTGTGGTGCATATGTTTCAGTTCAGTTCAAGCACCAATTCCTTTGATGAGGTAGGTGTTATTGGGTTTGACTTTCATAACAATGCCTGGTCCATACAATCCTGGGTCCAATTTGTGTTGGTCATAGTTGACAACCCAGATTTTGTCCCCAACTTGGAATCTCTCTTGTTGCAATGGGAACACTTCCCTTTTGACCCTTTGACGTTCCATTTCCTCTTGGTCTTTTCTGGCTCATAATTTGTTGGGGTCCCTGTCATCTGGCACCTTTTTGGGCAGAGGTAATTTTGGTCCTGTAGATGTACTAACAAGAGCAGGCTTTTGTCCACAGACAAGCTCATAAGGGCTTTTGCCCGTATTGCGGTTAACTTGTGTTCTACAGACCATGAGTGCTATTGGGAGCATGTCAACCCAGACCTTTGGATTGTTATCAGATAACTTACTGAGGGCCTCTACAAGTGCGCCGTTTAGTTGTTCTACTTGTCCATTTGCTTGAGGGTGATATAGGCTGGCTGTGATGTGTTTTATCCCATTTTTGGCGAGGTAGATGTTGGTGTCAATGACTTTAAGTTTGATGCCTCCATCTGTGATCAGGAGGTCAGGTTTCTCAAATTTGACTATGATTTTTTCCCAATGAATTGTCTCACATTGTTGCCTTTGTGCTCTTTGGTGGCTTGTGCCATGGGCCATCTGGTTGCATAGTTGATAGCTGTTATGATGTACTTCTTGCCCTTTTTTTCCAGGCATCGGTTCCACAATATCCAACAATCATACTCAAAAGGTTGTGTGATGGATACAGGTACTACTGACTTGGGTGGTGCTTTGGTTCAGGTGTACTTCTCACAGACTTCACATTGTTCTAGTACCTCTCTGATATCATCTAGCATGTTGGGCCACCAGTAGTGTGTCTTGAGGTATTCATGCAAAATTCTGCTGTGGGTGTGTCCCAGGTCTCTGTGGTATTGGAGGATTGTGTCAATCTTTTGTGTTGTCGGGACGTAGGGTACAGTGTCACCATTCAGAAGTATTTGATGTAGTGTACCATATATGTTTTTGAACAGGAGTTTGTTCTTAAGGATCTTCCCTTGGATGTCCATTGGGATGCCAGGTGGGAACCCTTCCTGGAGATTCCCCATGATTAACATGGGCCAGTTGGGGTCACCATCAGCACAGAGGACATGTTTGCTGTATAGCCTTGAAAGGGCATCTGCAGTAAGCATTTCCTTGCCTGGCTTATATTCAAATTGCATGGGGTATCTCTGTATGAGACTCATCCATTTGGTTTGTCTTCTTGACAGGTGTTGTTGTGTTTTGAAGAATATCAACAACTTGTGGTTGAGGAGTACTTTGAACGTCTGGGCTCCTTCCAGATAGCATCACCATTTCATGAGGCAGTGTATGATAGCTACCAGTTCTTTGTCATGTATGGGTAACCTTTGTTCACTAAAAGACAGCTTCCTTGACTTGTACGCCACAAGGAGGAAGTCTTTTTCTGCCCTCTGGATAAAGAGTACCCCTCATATGGCGTAGTCAGATGCATTGGTTTCTAATTCATAGATTCCCTTGCAATTTGGGTACTGAAAGATAGGAGCAGTAACCATTTTTTCCTTCAGCTGGCAGAAATGTTGATCTTGTAAGGGTGTCCAGAAAAATTTGGTTGTTTTCCTGGTGATGGCTGACAAGGGGCTGTTAGGGCGCCCCAGTCAGGGATGAACATGCGTACATAGACTACCATCCCAAGGAAGGTGCAGAGTTCACTTTTATTTCTTGGAGCTGGCATTTCAGTTATTGCGTGTATCTTGTCTGGGTCTGGTTTGGTTATGTCCTTGCTGATGATGTGACTGAGGAATGGAAGTTCTGCCAAGAAGAATTCACACTTTGATGGTTTTGCAACCAATTGATTCTCTTCAAGGGTGCGGAGAACCAGGAAGACATCTTCCCAGTGTTGTTCCAGATTGGGACTATAAATGATGATGTTGTCCAGGTAGATAATTGCTTGTTTTTGATGTATTCCTTGAAAACTTTGTTCATGAAGGTCACAAAGGTACTGGGAGCGTTTTTAATGCCAAAGTTGAGAAAAACACATTCAAAGGATCTGTATTTAGTTCAAAATGCAGTCTTTGGAATGTCTTCAGGTTTCACACAAATTTAGCGGTATCCTGCTGTCAAATCAATTTTTGTGAAGATTTGGGACCCCCCAGGGCGACAAAAAGGTTGTCAATTAGAGGCATGGAATACCTGTTCTTAATTGTGACCTTGTTGAGCGCTCTGTAGTTGGTGACCAAGCGGAGTCCTCTATCTTTCTTTGCCACAAAGAAGACAGCAGCACCAAAAGGTGACTTTGATGGTTGTATGAGTCCTTTCTCAAGCGCTTTGGTAAGGTAAGCTTTTAGGGCGTTGTATTCTTGTGATGTGAGGTTGTAGATAGGGCATGCTTTAGGTAAACTCCCTTTGAGGTCAATTGTGTTGTATGCCACAATCAGGAGGCAATCCTGGCAGTGTTTCTTGGAAGACAGCAGGTGTCAGGATACCAAGAGTACCGTGGGGCTCCAGTAGGTGAGGGAGGAGTCAAAGCAGGTATTGGCATGGCCCACCAGATGATGGGACCTAACTTCACCAGGTAGGAAAGGGCCTTCCCAGCCACAGCCCAAGATCCGGCCGCTGGCAAGGCAGAGTCAATCAATCCTGTGAGCGCCAGGTAAAGCACCCCCAGGAATTGACTGTTCTGGCCAGTGGCGTCAGAGGTGGGTGGGGTAGAGATGATTGGTTTGGGTGTCAGGGGTGGCTCCATGGGGACCAGGTAGGCAGCAGGATTGTTGTACTTCCTGTTGAAGATCAAAGGGTAGATGGTGATTGCTTTCCTGTCACAGATAATTTGATAGGGTTCCTTGGGTGCGTTTGGGCGGGTGTACCACTGCAAGTCTTTCAAGGTCCAGGGTTCATGGTCAGGATTTGGGGGGGGGTACTCAGTGAAATGCACAGGGCCAAATGGAGCGTTGGGCAGACGGTAGTAGTCAAAGGCTTTGGGTTTGTCAACTGAAGTATGGCTATCTATCCCAGTGGATGGGTACTGATGCTTGGGTGTATGCAGATGGAAGAGTATCAAAAATAAGTATGGAAGCATATTGGTGAACCAAAGGTTCATAAAAACTTTTATTTAGTAATGATGACAATATAGAACTTTTTCAGGTGCTTCTGGTTTATATACTTACTCACATGCAAGTGCCTCTGGGAATTCTTCTGGTGCTATCTGTGTGGCAAGGCTTGCCATCTCAGGTTCTTCTGTTTGGTTGGCTGCTTTATGGTTATTTTTGAGGTTTTCAGGAACAGTTATTTGGCTTTTTGATGGTCCATCTTGGCTTGGCTGGCCATTGGTTCTAGAAGGTTTGGCTTCTGGGGCTATGGAGGTTTTCCCAATTTGATCCCCTTTTTTGGGCTGGCTTGACAGGCTTTCCTGAGGCCAAGGAACTTGATTGAAAAGGGGCCCCCAATTTGGGACCACAAATTACTTAATGGAGGGTGGGCTTGAACTGGGTTTACTGGGCAGCTAAAAATAGCCTGCCCAGGCCCAGCCAGACCCACCAAGGCTTGAGTGTAGCTTTTGGGGCCCAGAATGGGCCCTGCAGCTACTGCCAGGGCAGGGATGGTTCCCGCACCTGGATTTGCTTCAAAAAGCAAAAATCCAGGTGCAGACAAATCTCCCCCACCCACTAGCCCCGCCTGGTGGCTAGGAGCGGGTTTGGTTCCCGCCCAGGGCATCAAAATTGTTACTTTTATAACAGCAGGGAACTTGTTAACTAGCTGGTCTTGGATGTGGTACCCTTCATGTCAAGTTTCTATATTTTTAAAGTGGATAACCTTGTATGTGCAGGAGCTCAAATTGATTTTTCTAGGGTTAGTTTCCTCTTCTGTTTCCATGATTTTCACAAATACATAGTCCCTCATGAGGGTGTCAAGATGTGTTGGGTATACGTGATGGTGGACTTCTCCTTGCTGAATGGTGAGGGTGGTACTGTCCCAGTCAATGTGAGACTTTGTCTTTCTCATCCAATCCAATCCAAGTATGACATTGTACTTGGGGATTGGTATGATGGGGCCACTAATTGTTATTTGTGCATCTCCAATTTGGGCACAGAAAGGTTTTGCCTCATGGGTAACTGGTGTGCTACGGTTGTCTGCCATGATGACTTTCTTGATACTACTTTAAGTGGTAGGTAACTTCATGAGGTCTGCAAAACTCTTTTTTGATGAGCAATTGATTGGCTCCAGTGTCAAATAGTGCTGTGCCCTGGTATCTGCAAAAACAGAAAGGATAGGTAAGGAGTTTATTTCCAGTTTGGGCAGCAAACAGTAGGGGATTGCTGGAGGAAACTTGGATCATGGTGATTGAGTCCACATCCTGTTTTCTGTACAAGTCTTGTGAAGTGAGGGAGGGTGGCTTGCCTAAGCACTCCCCTGAGCTTTTCCCTCCTCATTGGTATCTTTAGTGCTGGCCTGGTTGGCTTGTGCAGTGCAATTTCTGTTTTGAGGTTGGTTACTGTGGGCTTGGTTGTTTTGCTTATTAGGGCGAGGCTCTCTTCTAGCTGCAGGGTTTTCCTTACGCTTGTTGGTGGCGTGTAGATTGTCAGACTTCTGAGCTGCACGTTTTTCCTCTAGGAATACATCCTCAAGGTTCTTACAGCGGGTCATGTCAAACTGACGTCTAATGTGTGTGGGAAGGCCATTGTAGAAGTCTAGGTACGGCCCAGGTTCATCAAAGTTGATGGTGTTGGGCGCGCAGACACGTAGGTATTTGTATGAAGAAATGTACTCCTTGATTGTTCCTGTAATCTTGAAGGTTTGAAGCTCTGTCATAATCACTTCGCCGGAATCCTTCATGGAGAACTTCTCAAGGAATGCAGTTTTGAATAGTTCCCAGTTTTCCTTCAGGTTGGGGTGTTGGGCTAGTCATCCACTTACAAAACGTGATGTGGTTCCCGTAACGCAAAGGGCAATTTCACTGACCCAGAGTCTTTGGGGGGAAATCCACTTGCTCAAATTTGCTTTGTGTACTGTTGATCCAAAGAGAGGCGTTTTCCCAACGTAGTCCCGCAAAAGTGCCAATTTTGGTTGTACACAGGCATTGGAATACAATATTAGGTATTTCAGGCTGATGTGGCCCTGTTGTGGTTGGCGTTGAGGATAACAGTCTGCGGGCTTTGAGAGTGATGTACTGTTCAATGGGTACAAGGACGTTGTTGTAGATAACAAGGCCCGCAGAAATGTCCTGTCCTTCTTTGTAGTCTCTCCAGCCGTTAGGGAGTACCATTGCTTAGGTCTTTTTATTAGGAGGAATTTTCCCTTTGAGTTGGGTAGGTATGAATAACCTACCTGTGCTACCACTGTTGTGTATATACTTCTGGGAAGTATAATAAATGAGATAAGGGGAAGATTTAAGAAGAGAATGATACTTTATTGTATATGAATATATAATAATATATAGTATCATGACAAGCCACATACTGTTCATGTACGTCATGGGAGCCATGTGGCTTATCTGAGTAATGTTCCTCTTGGGTCATGAGGCTTATTCAAGTTGTGTTCCATTTAGGATCTGGATTGAGTGATCCTGTCATAGATGGCTGACTGATAATGGTGCCCTCAGTTTACTGGCTGGTCAGTGAGCCATTTGGTGATCTGCTTGGGGTGTTAATTCCCCAAGAGGGAGTAATCAAATATGTTGCAACAGGGCTAAAGATGTGAAGGGACTTGGATGTCCTTCCACTGGATACCCTTGTGGAATACCATAGACTCAGAAGATAACTTCTTCAAGTGTTTGTGGGCACCTGGTACTGTGTGACACCACCTGAAGTTTTGGGCACAGGCTTTTTCAACCAAGGATCTGAACTTTTCTTTCATAAGGGCTGGGCTGAACTGGGCATCATCAAATATGACTTCAATTCTGGTTGTGTAGATTGTTCATAACGCAAGGTGGTAAGCTATCACTCAGAATGGCTTAGGTTCATGTTTAAGACTTTTTATAAAAAAGAGGTCAAACTTGGGGCCAAATAGTCTTATGAGCCCAAACATCTGTGCCCTCTGGGTCCAGAACCTGCTCACAGTGAGGAAATCAAAGTACTTGTGATCAAGGTCCACATCCTCATATGGGCACAAACCACACTTGAGGATTGGGTGGTCTGTGGGGAAGTGCCTTTCACTCCAGAAGGCCTGGTTGAAAATCCTCCAGGTAAGAGTCTGTTGGTCTGTAGTGACTAAGGGTAGTCTTACCCAGTCCTTAAATTGTTTTGGGGTTATAAAGACTTTTCTATCATTCTTAACCCATCTTTCAATCATCTTAGGGAAGACTGTGTCTGGGGTTATCTCCTTCTCAATTATCTTGAATTGCTTAGGCATAATCTTGGAGTTCCGCTTAATGACACTTATTCCATCTAGGTTTCTATTAATATGGAGTACTCTGTCTTCTGGCAATAGACCCTTCAGGTTCCAGTCAGATTTGTGTCTTTCAGGGTTTTTTTTCAACAGTCCATTTGTTGGCCTTCATTATCATTATACATCTATGCCAGTAGTCCGGGGTGCCCTTTGGGATTTATAGCTTGGGATGTGCCAAGAACCAGTCACATAACAAGTACACCAAGTTAAGTTGTTAAGATTGTGGTTCAAGTTAGTGATTATACACCATATAATAGTTTACTCAATCCAGTTTAGAATCAAAGACTATACATTGTATAATATATGGTTATTACTAGGTGAACTAGTGATTATACGGCGTATAATAGGTAGCTGTATGGTGTATATTTGCTATCATAGTATAGTTTATAACAGTGTTTATACAGTGTGTAATTATTCAGAATTTTTCACAAGGACCTGTGGTCTTTGGTGTGAATTAATTAACTGCAAAGATTAATTAAGTTAATTGATAGGTTCAATTAACAGAAGGAAGATGTCTAAATGCAGGCAAGGATGCCTGGGTATTTAAATTGATCAGCTGATTCTCAGTTGGAACACTGATAGCTGGGATCTGTAATATGCAATTACGCAGAGTGTTAGCGCCAGAAGCTTGGAATGCTTCAAGCCAAAACAAGACATTCCACTGTAAGGAATCAGGTGATTCTGAAATGATCTAGGTACCTTCTCATAGGTTAAGAAGTGTGAAGATCTTTTAGGTAAAGATCTGGATTTGGAATATGTAGATTCCACTGGGTTTTGGCTCCAGGAGCTGAGGAAGCTCCATGCCAAATTGATAAATTGAGATGAATGGTGTCACAGTAGGTTCTATAATGCCGGATATTGTCCATCCAAGTAAGAAGGCACGGAAGGCCAGAAAACCTATATTGAAATTGACCAAGTTAATGTATTTAAACCAAACAGTCAATCAAAAATGGGTCACAGCTGCTCCCGTTTGCCAACTGAAACCAGCTCCCCCTTGTAAACTGACGTTGATAAATTGACGTAATATGAGGGTCACCCAATATAAGCTCATTAATTGGCATGGTTGTCAGAAACTGGTCACGCAAGGGTTCTTTGCAACCTGGTCTAGATACTTGCTCAAAGATGCCAAAGGAATAGGAGATCAAGACTTAGGTGGTATTGCTTAGTCAATTTTTCTGGTATGTATTGAATAATTTTCACTGTTTCAACTCTAAGAGTTGAGTCCTTCTAAATTTACTCAATAAAAATCAATTATCCCAAGTTCTAATTTTAAATTTTAAAAATGCATCCTGTGCTCAGGTTGTTGCGGTATATCCCGTACAATCTGATTCTGAACAGAATCATTTCAGGAAGATGGGGCCCAGCATCTGGAACTTTGTCGTTGGCGACACAAAATGTTAATTTCATGCCAGCCAATTTTGTAGCTCCTTCCCCCATTCTGGAAAATGAAAATTGTGTCACTTCTTAATGCCCAGGATTCTACGCTGACAATACATTGATGCTTTCCCAGGTCCTTTATCTTGGTTTACTCTGGTTAGGATTGATTGTTCTACTTAATCCTGGAGTTTTAATTGGAAATTCCACAAAAAGATATTTAAAGCCGCGTTGGTGGTTAATCATCAATTCTATGTGAATTTGGGTGGTAATTCCCCATCATTTAGAAACAGCTTTATATTATCCAGTGATTTCTGTCACAAATGGTGTCAGGTGACTCCTTCTCATTGTAGTTTAATTCTCATAGGCTGAGAATTACTGGAGATCATTTAGTTAAAGATCTAGGTTTGGATGACTTGAATGTCATAGACCACATGACATGAATCATAGGTTGATTCAGAAACTGGAGGGGTTTTCAGCCAAATATGCCCCAAATGGTATATAAGTGAAAACAGATAAATTTTAATAAATATACATATTATTGATTTTGACGCTTTCCCCTCAATTACTTTTCAATTATTATGTCTTCTTTGTTATCTTTCAAAAGGGCAAAATTTGGAGTACTTTGCGTGGAAATAGCAGTAGCCAGAAATGAAGTTCCTAAAAGTTCTCTCATGGAAGCTTGGGCAAATCTGGAAGTCACTGAGACAGTGCCTGAGGAGGCTTTGGTGGAAGTAAAAGCAGCGTTTCAAGAATTGTATTCCAATTACTTTGCAAAAAAGGGACCCCTGCTCAAGGAAATTGAATATATGTATGGGATTCTTGGAACTTGTTAATGGGATTTGACAAAGTTTTACAACAAGTGAAATCCAGGGCAAATTGTGAAACTGAAGCTTTGAGAGGAAGAGAGGAAAAGAGTGTTGAAATTATGACTCATTGGCGGGATGACAACAAAGTGTTGCCCCATAAAATTGCCTCCCTGGAGGCAAAGCTCCTTGAAGCTTTGTCACAGAAAGGTAATGGCAATAAGAGTCAAGAGCAGGATAATTGTAAGTTGGACTGGTTGGACCAGGACCCGCCACACAATAGTCCATCACAATACAATGACCTCCATCCTTCTTCTTCAGTATGAGAAAGGGGTAGGCCCAGGGACTTTGGGAAGGAGCCAATAGCCCTGTGTCTAAAAGTTGTTTGAGCTCTTTAGACACCTGAGCGTCCTCTACGCAACTGCGGCAATATGGTTTAGCGCAGAAGGGGGGAGCGTCACCAGTATCAATCTGATGAATAACGCCTTTGGATAGACCATAATCAGAGCTATCTTTAGAAAAGATATCTAAAAACTGATCTAGAAAATCAAGTACCTCCTTCTGTTGGACTGGGGATGCTGCAGAAAATCTTGAGCAATGAACAAGGACAGGACTTGGGGCTTGTCTTCAGGTAAATTAAAATCCTGGAAAGTACTAAAGAGATGTAGAAATAGGACATCTGGAGCATTCAGAAACTTGCCATAGCCAAAAACCTACCATCTAGACACATGTATGGGGAGAGAAGTTAAGTTGGCTATCATCAATTGAACAGGGTTTTTATGAGAGACATCCAAGATTCCCGGGCAGAAGTAGGGTTTGTTGCAGCCTAGCAAGGGAGGAGAGTATAACTCTAGGAATGTGCGCTCAAGTAACTCATATGATATTTGGGAGTCTAGAACAGCTTGAGATCCAGGGGGAATGGTTACAGTGAAAGTGGCCATGAGAGGGATCCCTTCAGACAAAGGGCAAGCCATAGGAAGACACTTCATTTTAGACAAATGGATACAGTATTTTAGAGTGAAAATACCAGTGGGATATTCTAAGGCACACATCTTAAGGCGCTTTCTGGGAACTTTAAAAGGCTCCTCAAAGATCAAAGGGACTTTTTACTCTAAGATAGAGAGGTAGCCATCCTTTAAGTCAATGACCCAATTGTATTCCCTAAGGGACTGAGTGCCAACTAAGAGATTATAACTCTTGTTTTCCAAGACAACTGCTGGCACAGCTAGGAGAAGCTTGCCAAACTGCATGGGTAGAGCGGAATACGCCCCTATGACACGCGTCATGAACAGCCCAGCTGTGCCATACAATTGATGATAGTTAAGGTCAGGGGCAAGTTTGAGTTTCTTGACCAGCTTTTAGGAGACAACATTAACTGGAGACCCCGTGTCTAAGACAGCCTTAATTTTCACCTTTTTGGATGGATATTTCCACATAAGTGGTAGTACAACCAAAAGGTGAAAGGATGGAAATAGCTATGAGCTATGACACTATTTACCAGCTTCTTTTGTCCATAAAAAGCTAAAGGCTTTGTCTGTTGGCCAGAAAAGTCTTATGATCAAAGATGTTGGCCAGAACATTCAACATGTCAAATCTGTTGCTCAGATGAAGTATAAGTGATCTGAAATCTGTCTGTTTCATAATCTGTCCAGATTATGCTCAATTTGCCACTATTACCTTTGTAACAACCAGTTGCCAACTGTTGCTGTTGATTAAACTTACAACCACTCTTATCAGTTGTAATCTCCACATAAAAATTTAGCAACTAAGTTGATTGATCATCAATATCCCATATTGTTGATCAACATTTCAGTTGTCTATAATCTCACAAATACCTATATAATTTTCACTTGACTTATGTAAAAAATTAGAGACCTTTTATTTTAAATCAAATACTGTTGTTTCTCCTTTAACTTGGATAAGTACTTGTCAACTGCTTTTGAAGAGGTGCAGGCCTTGGGTCTGTACAACATATGATAGCTCCTGTAAGCTATAAACAGATGTTGAGCTTGTGTTTTCAGCACTGTTAATATAGAGACACCTAGGAATCATAAGTATGCTGTATGCTAATTATTAATTATGAATCCTCTCTTTCCCTTCCCCAGTATCCATTGTCTGTCCGGATTCCAACTGATTAACATACACCCATTCCTCTGCCAGCCCTGTTCCAAATCTGTTGTCTTGTTGCCAAAAAACATCTGGATCCTTCCAAAAGTATATATTGTCTATCTGGTATCTGACTAACTACTATACACCAACTCTGTATCCTGTCCTGTTGTCCTGTTGCCAACCAACGCCTGAACCTCTTTTGCTATTGCTAATACTATGATATTCATATTGTTGTAACTGTGCTGTTTTAGCAGAGTTACACAGGGAAAATTTTTAGAAGATGGATAATAATCTTTATTGTGAGATAATGATTATATAGCTCATGTGAATCAAGGATAACAGGAACATGAGTGGCAAGCACACAGCTGGATAATGAAGGGGGTGGCTTGATCCTGGTAATGAGTCAAGCGCCAAAACAAGGTATCCACAATGAAGGATCATCATCTGTTCATGTTGTTGGATTTGGTAATTCAAGTTGACTTCCTAGTCTGGCTTTGAGTGACCAGATAATCAAATTGCGGGTCATGAACCCGCTTGGTTGGAACCTTGCTGGTGGGTCAAGCCTGCGGTTTTGACACACACATCCCAACTGAAGGTTGGCCTCCTCTAGGGGCAGGTTATCAGGAGCCTGGGCGCCGTATTGAACTAGTTGTTGTTCTGTGGCGGGCAGGGCGGTTTCTTGCTGTTTCTGTCTTGCTTTGCAAGGCTGTGGCAATCATGGTGTAGGGTATTGTCTTGCTTACGTTTTCCAAGCCCTTGTACAAGGTAAGTGTTATTGTTGTTTACCTTTAGGATTATTGATGGCCCCACTTTCTTGGGTTGTAGCTTGCTCTTGTCAACATTCATGACCTAAACTTTGTCCCCAACCTTGTGTCTATTGCAGATGGGGACAAAAGTTTTTTGTAGAAATTCATTTTCCTTCACTGTTTGTTTGCTGTTAGCTTTTACAATGTGAGGGTCTGAGCGTGGAGGGACTTCACTTGGAATTTCCAGTTTAGGTCCTGTCAATGCTTGAATGATATTTGGCTGTGTGCTGTATACCAGTTCAAACAGGCTTTTCCCGGTGGATCTGTTCACTTGGGTTCAACACACAAGTAGTGCAGTTGGTAGCTGCTTGTACCAGTCTTCAGGTCTCCTGGCAGTGAGTTTGGCTAAGGCTTTCACAAGGCTACCATTAAGCCGCTCTACACGTCCATTGGCCTGTGGGTTGTATGGCATTGTTACAGTGTGTTTGACCCCATTTTTTGTGAGGTATATTTTGGTGGTTTTGGAGGTTAATTCTTTGCCTTCATTGGCTATGAGGAGTTCTGGCTTTCCAAACTTGCTGATTATCTCCTTGCCAATAAATTGTTGTACATCATTGCCAGTGTGTATCTTTACTTCTTGGGCTACTGGCCATCTTGTAGCAAAGTCAATGGCGGTGATGATATATTTCTTGTCATTGTGTTTTCCTGGCATGGGGCCAACAATATCAAGAGCCCATACTTTGAAAGGTAGTTGTGTGCAGATGGGAAGTACTGACTTTGGAGGGGTTATGCTTTTGGTAATTTTTTTGTATACCTCACATTGGTCTAGAACTTCTTGAACATTACAATATAAGGTTGGCCACCAGGCTTGTGCTTGAGGAACTCATATAGGTTTTGGCTCTTGGTATGTACAAGGTCTCTATGATAGCGTAGGATGGTATCAACTCGCTGATGCGTGGGAATGTAGGGAATGGTTGTGCTGTCAGACATTTTTCTGTGTAGGGTCCCATATACATCAGCCAATAGGTGTTCATTTTTGATAAATGTCTCCTTTGTTATGTTGATTGTGCCGGGGAGAACCTTTTATTTTTTGTTTGTAGTACTAAGAGAGGCCAGTCTGGGTCAAACCCATTCCCCCCCTTGAAGCACGGATATACAGGCGGGACAGGGCGTCTGCCATGACAAGCTCAGACCCAGGTTTGTACTGGATGAGCATGTTAAACTCTCCAATAGCTCCATACACTGGGCTTGGGCGCGCAACAGATTTGCTTGAGTCTTAAAATAGATGAGCAACTTGTGATTGGTTAATGCTGTGAATTCTTTCTGTTGTTCTAGGTAACAGCACCATTTGACTAAACAGTGCACAATAGCCAGTGATAAGGAGCGCCTTTTGGGAAAGCTTTGAATATAAAAGTAGGGAGAGAAGAAGTATATTTTATTGGATAATACTTTAGACTTATATAGCTTTAGCTGAGGCGTGGATATTAGTTGGATCAAA